>OW121742.1:47827372-47832757 GCA_933228675.1 Stomorhina lunata | reverse complement strand
ATAAATAAATAAATAAATACTTAATTTTCGAAAAATATCCTATAAATAGTCAATTTTTGAAAAATATCCTATAAAAAAGTAAATTTTTTAAAAATTTCTTATAAATAGTCAATTTTCAAAAATTTCCTATAAATAGTAAATTTTCGAAAAATTTCCTATAAATAGTCAATTTTCGAAAAATTTCCTATAAATAGTCAATTTTCGAAAAATTTCCTAAAAATAGCCAATTTTCGAAAAATTTCCTATAAATAGTCAATTTTCGAAAAATTTCCTATAAATAGAAAATTTTCGAAAAATTTCCTTTAAATAGTAAATTTCCAAAAAATTTCCTATAAATAGTAAATTTTCGAAAAATTTTCTATAAATAGTCAATTTTCTAAAAATTTCCCAAAAATAGTAAGTTTTCGAAAAGTTTCCTACAAATTGTTAATTTTCGAAAATATGAGTCATATTTATATGAATTTTTTAACTCGTATGAAGGAAATTCAGAAGTTGGTTTTTTTAATTTAATTAATAGAATTATCGTTTCTGAAAAAAATATCATAAACTTTTATAATCTCTAATACAAAAGTCTTGCGAAATATTCTGATAATACCACACCCATAAAAATCGAAATTAAAAAAAAAACCTAAATGTCAAACGGCAGCCAACTCATAAAAATCATATAAAATGCAAAAACAAATATATACCAGCAATAACAAAAACAAAGAAAAATTTTAATATTAGCAATCATTAAACTAATGAAAATTAAACTGTTTATTTATTCTGTCACTTTTGGCATCATCATAAAAATGAACTCTTTTTTGCTGTTCGCTTCTTATTTGCCATCGGACGGAATGAAAAATATATGTGTAAAAATAAATTTTTATTTTAAATAAATTAATATTGCTTTAAATTTACATTTAAGTAAATGTCATTCACTTGAAATTGTGCATAAAAACACACACATTCGATAGATGTAGATTTGGAAACAAAGGGATTACATGGCGTATTGGGGGCCTAGTTGAAATTTATGGAATATTTGGGATAAGGCTATAGAAGAGGTCTCAAATGTGATTGAAAACTCGATATGAGATCCATAGAAAGCTCTTGCCGAAAGTCAGTTAAGGAACTAAAATATTTCAATTTCTTTATAACTCTTTAATTAAATTTGTATAGCCCGAATTAACAGAAATCTTTAAGTCATGTAATATTTGAAAAATACAATTTATTGCAAGTGGCTGCAGCTGATTTTAAACTATTATTATTCCATGGGTTTTTTGAAATAGTTATCCAAAAACTTACCTCGGAGTACTTGGGAGTACAACTTTACGAAGTGTAGAAATATCCTTAATAAACATAAATCGTTACACGCAATTTTCAACAAAAAATTATTGATGGTATCATATAAAAAGCTTACATAACATGATTTAGCGCAAGCGGCTGCAATCTGGTTTTATTTTGTCATGTTCTATGGACTTTCGGAAATAATCATTCAAAAAATATCTTAATGATAAAGCAGAAAATAGTTTTGGTAAGCTTTAGAAATTTTATGTCGAAAAATAATTTTTTTATATTTTATCAAATTTGATTTGATATTGGGAATTTTTGGAAAAAGATTTGAAATTGATATAAATTAGAGATGGGGTCTATAGAAAGTTCATCCCAAAAGTGAGTTAAGGGTATAAAATATTTCAATGTCTTCATAACTCTTCTGTATAGCCCGAATTAACAGAAATCATCATATGAAATTTGTACCCTAAAATTGTTTAAATTGTCCTCAGAAAAATTAAAAAAATATGATTTGTGGCAGGTAAATGCAACTGATATGAAATTATTATAATTCTATGGACCTCTAGAAATAGCTGCTCAAAAATTTATCTCGAAGTTCTAAGGAGTACAAATTTGCGAAGAGCAGAAATTTGCAGTCAAAAATCATTGACGGTATCATATAAAAAACCTTTATAACATGCTTTAGCGCAAGCGGCTGCAATCGAATTTTACTTTATTATCTTCTATGAACTTTCGGAAATAATTTGTCAAAAAATATCTTATTAATAAGGTAGAGAATAGTTAAGGTAAACTTTAAAAATTTTATGTCGAAAAAATTAATTTTATTATTTAAAATTTTGACTAACGTTGGGACTTTTTGGAAAGCGATATTGAAATTGATAAAAATTTGAGATGAGGTCTATAGAAAGCTCTTTCCGAAAATCAGTTTAGGGTCTAAAATATTTCAACATCTTTCAAACTTCTAAAGAAAATTTTTAAAGCCTGCATTAACAAAAATCGTCATATCAAATTTGGGTGATGTAGGGGATCTAGAAAACCAAGCAACGGTTCTAATTCGTCATAACTTGTTGACCCTAGTTTTATCTGCTCCTCGTTATACCACCAAAAGAACTACGTGAACACCTGTTAATGTAGTTAGCTAACATGTGCCACGAGTTCTTCCATAAGAACGATAAAAATATGGGTTAGGACGTAGGGCTAGTAACCCACTCCTGGAAAAATCAATTATATTGAAAAAGCTAAAATTAGATTAAAAATGTTAGAAAATTACGTCCGAAATTTCAATGGAAAGTCCAAGAAAAGCCTTCAAAGCTTGGCCTATGAGAAAGGAGAATATGAGCACAAGATCGAAGCGCATGAAATTCTGAAACAGGCCAGGTCTTTAGCCTTAACAGCTTGTAAATATAGGCCATTTAGGTAATAAGGTAGTATCAAATTAGTATCCCAAAAATATTTAAATTTTCCCCAGAAAAACTGAAAAATACGATTTGTGGCAATATGGAAAAATCAATTATATTGAAAAAGCTAAAATTAGATTAAAAATGTTAGAAAATTACGTCCGAAATTTCAATGGAAAGTCCAAGAAAAGCCTTCAAAGCTTGGCCTATGAGAAAGGAGAATATGAGCACAAGATCGAAGCGCATGAAATTCTGAAATAGGCTCGGCCATTGACCTTAACAGGTTGTAAATATAGGCCATTTAGGTAATAAGGTAGTATCAAATTAGTATCCCAAAAATATTTAAATTTTCCCCAGAAAAACTGAAAAATACGATTTGTGGCAGGAAAATGCAACTAATTTAAAATTCTTATTATTCTATGGACCTCTAGAAATTCGTCCGTCCAAGAATTTATCTCGGAGTACTTAGGATTACAACTTTACGAAGTGTAGAAATATTCTTAGCACAGATAAATTGTGATACAAAATTTGTAACCAAAAATCATTGACGCTTCATATGAAAAACCTTCATAACATCCTTAAACGCAAGCGGCTGCGGTTCAATTTTATTTTTTCTTATTCTAAGGACTTTCGGCAATAACTGATCAAAAAATTTTTGATTGACAAAGTAGAGTATATTTTCAGGCAACTTAACAAATTTTATGTAAAACAAATTTTTTTGATTTTTGTAAATTTTTTTTAATGCTGGGAATTTTTCGAGATCGAAATTGAAATTTATAAAAATTTGTGACAAGGTTTATATAAATCTCTTATCAGAAGTGATTTAATGGTGTACAATATTTCAATATCATCATAACTCTTTAAAAAATTTGAGCACTAAAACTATTTAAATTGTTCCCAGAAAAAATATGATTTGTAGAAAAATGGAGAAGGTAGCTCAATAAATATTTGCTTATCTCGAAAACTATTTGTTTCTTTGAACAAGGTAAAAAACCGAAATTCGCCAACAAAATTATCTTTCAAAAACACTAATTATATTTTTAAATCCGAGCAGCAAATAATTTTTTTTGGTTCGCAAAAAAACAATATTTTTTGAAAATGGAAATTTTTGTGATTTTCAATAAAAAAAAATTTTTACTTACGAAAATAAAATTTATTTCCAAAACGAATTAGTTTTTCTGAAACATAATTTTGTTGCCGAATTTCGATTATTTTACTTAGTTCAAGAAAATAAACAGTTTTCGAGTTATGCAAAATTTATTTCGCAACATCCTCCATTCATTCATAACGCTATATCTCGAAAACTAGATCCAACATAAAAAACTTTTACCAAAATTGAATTAAGCATACTCGATTTATCTTTACCCACCAGGTCTCCCTTTTCCATTAAAAAAAACGTTGTCAAAATCGAGCACAGAGATATATGTAAATTGTGATACACATTCTGTAACCGAAAATTATTGACGCTATCATATGAAAATTATATATGACATGCTTTGGCGCAAGCGGCTGCAGTTGAATTTTATTTTTTCTTATTCTATGGACTTTGGAAAATGACTTGTCAAAAAATCCCGACTTGGTTCATTTTTTTTGTTGTTAAAAAAAATTGTCAAAATCGAGCACAGTGATATAAATTGTGATATACAATTTGTAACCTTAAATCGTTGAAGCTATCATAGGAATAACCTATATGACATGCTTTGGCGCTAGCGGCTGCAGTTGAATTTTATTTTTTCTTAGTCTACAGACTTTGCGAAATAGTATATCAAAAAATCCTGGCTTGATACTTCGAAGAATATTTCTGGGAACTGTAAATATTGTAAAATCTGAAAAAGAAATTTTTTGAAATATTTTTTTTTTAGTTTTTTAAAATTTGATTTATGTTGGCATTTCATGAAAGCAAATATCCAGATATATAGGAGGACCTTTAAAGAGGTTACCTTAGTATATTTCCCTCTAGGCCATTCTACAAAAATATGCATATGAATGCTATTAAGGGGGTGAGTCAGTTAATGAATTGAATATGATTTTTAAATGAAAAATGATGTGTTTTCCAAGGTTACAGGTCCTACAAAACTGATCCATAGATAAGGCGAGAAAATAGTTGCATAAATTAAAAACTTGACCCACACTATTTTAGTGTAAAATACTAACAGAAAGCCCCACTGTGCCACCTATAGCAATTAATCAAAATTAGTTAAAATGAAAAAAAAAATTAATGAAATTTTTTTGTTTATAAATTAAATAAAATTTTAAAGTGATTTTAATTAAATACAAAAAAATCAAAAATGAATCACAAACAAACGAAATCTATGACGACATTTTTAACAAATTATTTTAAACATTTTTTTCTTCTGTTTTTAAACGTTGAGTTACCAAAAAGGACTTCACTTTTTTTGATCATATCATAAATCTTTGTTATATCTCGTGTAGTATAAAAGTACTACAGAAAAAATTGTTAAAATAAAAACAGTTTTCCCTAAAGGCTGATAAAACTGAAAAATATTTACTTTTTTTCTGAAATAAAACAAATGAAAAATGCCTCCTTTTTTATGTTTCATTTCGTTACGTTTCATTTGGGAGTCCAAGTCATGTGTACGGGTATTTTATTCGTGGTATGAGTATAAAGTAGAGTTTGGGTACTCGTTGAGTAGAATGCGTGCGCTATTTTCGTTACATGTCACTTAACTGACAGCTGTCATAAGTTGGAATATTG
>OW121742.1:47809872-47822372 GCA_933228675.1 Stomorhina lunata | reverse complement strand
ATAGTCAAATAATAGTCAAACTATAGTCAAACTATTGTCAGACTATTGTCAAAATGTAGTTATGCTATAGTCAAATTATAGTCTCACAACTGCCAGACTATAGTCAAACTATAGTCAATGGTCAGACTATAGTCAAACTATAGTCATACTATAATCAAACTATGGTCAAAGTATAGTCGGACTATAGTCTAACTGTAGTCAGAATATAGTCATTCTACAGTCAGACTATAGTCATACTATAGTCAAACTATAGTCAAACTATAGCCAAACTATAGTCAGACTTTAGTCACACTATAGTCAAACTATAGTTAGAATATATTCAAACTAAAGTCAGACTATAGTTAACCTATAGTCAGACTATAGTCCAACTATAGTCAGACTATAGCCAAACTATAGTCAGGCTACAGCCAACCTATAGTCAGAATATAGTCAAATTACAGTCAGAATGTAGTCAAACTATAGTCAGACTACATTCGAACTATAGCCAAAATATAGTCAGACTATATTTAAACTATAGTAAAAATATAGTCAAACTATAGTCAGTCTATAGTCAAATTATAGCCGAAATATAGTTAAACTATAGTCAGACTATAGTCAGATTATAGTCAAACTATAGTCAAGCTATAGTTAAACTATAGTTAAACTATAGTCAAACTAATTTTAACTTGCGGCTAAGACTATAAATCTGTGATAATAATTATCCCCAGAATAATAAGCTTCGGCTTAACTTGTTATTTTCAAACACTTTTTATGGACTAACAAAACCATTCAGCTATTTTACATATCTACAGTAAAATTTTAATAACTCCACATTTTCCTTTCTCCTACTCTTAATAAAATTTGTTATTTATTTCCATAAAAATGTTTTGTTTTTCCACATAATTGTTCCATTTTTTATCCAATACAAACTACCAATTAATTAGTTATAATGTGAACAAGTCCAACTCCAATTCCATTTCATTATTCGTTTTATTGCAACTAATTAACAAACCGAACAACAACAATTCAAAGCATTAAAATGTTTAATTATATGTTAACAAAAAAAAAACATTGACCAACTAAGAAATTTTAAGTGGAAATTTATTATGAATACAAGCAGTTATAAATTTTTTCTTTTATGCATGTAAATCGGTGAAAGAAAAAACTGTAGTAGTAAAACTTTATTTCCCGATTGTTAATGATATCTACAGAAATTATCATCAGCAAAAAAGGACGAATATTCTATTTTTATACGGTCGTTGTTTTGCTATTTCTGAAACGATATTATTGGGTTTCCTTGTATTTACAAAAATGAAGGAAAATGCTTCTATTTTTCTGTTTAACACATTTCGTTGCATTCTTAGATTTAGAATAAATTTTATATAGAAATATAGTATATCTCCAGTTATTCTCTTTCTGATATTTATTTATTCGTTGCAATCACATACATTTTTTATGAATATTTAGATTAAAATTAATTTTATTATTTTAATAATATTTTATTTAATTTCTTGTTTTTTTGTTTATTTCTTTTTTCAATTATCACAAGAATATTAATAATTTAAATTCTGTTTATTTTTACAACATATGGAGTTCATTAGCTTACTGATATAAATTAATTTATATTATTAGTACTTTTTTGCCCCGACTTTAATAATTCTGAAGCTTAATGGGACCAACTACCACAAACTCTTCCTCTCAAATTTCCAATAAAAATATGAAATTTCTTGAAAATTTTCAGGAAATTTTTCGAAAATTGTATATTTTCATAGGATTTTTTTCTTAAATTTAGTATTTTTATAGGAACTGAAAAGGTTCCTATTTTTATAGGAAATTTTTCAAAAATTTCCTATTTCTATAGAAAATTTTTTCAAAAATTTCCTATTTTTATAGGAAATTTTTCAAAAATTTCCTATTTTTATAGGAAATTTTTCAAAAATTTCCTATTCTTATAGGAAATTTTTCAAAAATTTCCTATTCTTATAGGAAATTTTTCAAAAATTTCCTATTCTTATAGGAAAATTTTCAAAAATTTCCTATTCTTATAGGAAATTTTTCAAAAATTTCCTATTTTTATAGGAAATTTTTCAAAAATTTCCTATTTTTATAGGAAATTTTTCAAAAATTTCCTATTTTTATAGGAAATTTTTCAAAAATTTCTTATTTTAATAAGAATTTTTTCAAAAATTTTCTATTTTTATAGGAAATTTTTAAAAAAAATTTCGTATTTTTATTGGAAAATTTTCAAAAGTTTCGTATTTTAATAGGAAAATTTTCAAAAGTTTCCTATTTTTATAGGAAATTTTACAAAAATTTCCTTTTTTAATGGAAATTTTTCAAAAATTTCTTATTTTTATAGGAAATTTTTCAAAAATTTCTTATTTTTATAGGAAATTTTTCATATTTTTATAGGAAATTTTTCAAAAATTTCCTATTTTTATAGGAAATTTTTCAAAAATTTCCTATTTTTATAGGAAATTTTTCAAAAATTTCCTATTTTTATAGGAAATTTTTCAAAAATTTCCTATTTTTATAGGAAATTTTTCAAAAATTTCCTATTTTTATAGGAAATTTTTCAAAAATTTCCTATTTTTATAGGAAATTTTTCAAAAATTTCCTATTTTTATAGGAAATTTTTCAAAAATTTCCTATTTTTATAGGAAATTTTTCAAAAATTTCCTATTTTTATAGGAAATTTTTCAAAAATTTCCTATTTTTATAGGAAATTTTTCAAAAATTTCCTATTTTTATAGGAAATTTTTCAAAAATTTCCTATTTTTATAGGAAATTTTTCAAAAATTTCCTATTTTTATAGGAAATTTTTCAAAAATTTCCTATTTTTATAGGAAATTTTTCAAAAATTTCCTATTTTTATAGGAAATTTTTCAAAAATTTCCTATTTTTATAGGAAATTTTTCAAAAATTTCCTATTTTTATAGGAAATTTTTCAAAAATTTCCTATTTTTATAGGAAATTTTTCAAAAATTTCCTATTTTTATAGGAAATTTTTCAAAAATTTCCTATTTTTATAGGAAATTTTTCAAAAATTTCCTATTTTTATAGGAAATTTTTCAAAAATTTCTTATTTTTATAGGAAATTTTTCAAAAAATTCCTATTTTTATAGGAAATTTTTCAAAAATTTCCTATTTTTATAGGAAAATTTTCAAAAATTTCCTATTTTTATAGGAAATTTTTCAAAAATTTCCTATTTTTATAGGAAATTTTTCAAAAATTTCCGATTTTTATAGGAAATTTTTCAAAAATTTCCTATTTTTATAGGAAATTTTTCAAAAATTTCCTATTTTTATAGGAAATTTTTCAAAAATTTTTTTTTTATTTATTTTAATAGAAATTTTTCAAAAATTACCTATTTTTATAAGAACTTTCTTATTTTATAGGAAATTTTCTATTTTGACAGGAAATTTTTCAAAAATTTCTTATTTTTATAGAAAAAAATTCATATTTTCAAAGAAATTTTGAAAAAAATTTCTTAATTTTATAAGATTTTTTTTAAATTTGTTTAGTTTTATAGGATTTTAATACTCGTATATAATTTTAATCTGACTTTCGTTTAGGTAAAGTCTTTGTATAATATTTTGTACCAAAAACAAGACATTAATCCGTTGAAAAGTCTTGCGACTGATTAAGCATTTTTTCGCCCTTCTTTTTAAGATTAAGAAGGGCTCACCTTAAATTTCAACATGAACTCATATAAAAGTTAAAGACTTTGTATTTCTCTATTTATTTAAAAAAAAGCCCTAATGGAAAAATCATATTAAAATTTACCCCGCCTTAAAATTGTAAAATTCCCACATTTAAATATTTATTTTCCAAGTGGTTGTATACGTTTTTGACTGTGTAATATTTATTTATTTTTTTTTTTGTTTAACTTAATTTATTTGTTGTTTTTTTTTTTTTGTTTTATATATTTTCAGATCAGTTGTATTTCCTTGGTTTTGTTGGTTGTATTTTTTTTGTTTAATTTTTTTTTTATTATAATTTTTTTGTTTGTAAATTAAGCTTATCTGCTTTATTAGCATCCAAACCCATTAGCAGCAGCCGTATTCTTAATATGCCTCCGATATGAAAATACCACGCGAATAATAATTATAAATTTAATTTATTACATATAAATATTGAAATGAGTACAGACTCGAAATGGGGGGAAAAATGTCATAAGTAATAATAAAATATGCAAAGAAAAAATATTAAAAAAAAATATATATAAATTTTAATTTTAAAATTTATTTTTTTAATCAGTTAAAATGTCAATGGAGGTAAGCAAAAGTTTTGAATAAATACATATTAGCTGGTTAGAGATAAAATTAGGTAATACTAAATACAAAGGTCACCCTACATAGAAGAAAGCCTATAATGTAGAACAAGGTTGGCCAAAACGAGAAAGTAAAAATTGAAAATTTAAAAAATGTATATTACTTTAATCTGACAAGTGCTATTAAAATAAGAAATTTTTGAAAAATTTCCTATTAAAATAGGAAATTTTTGAAAAATTTTCTATAAAAATAGGAAACTTTTGAAAAATTTCCTATAAAAATAAGACATTTTTGAAAAATTTCCCATAAAAATAAGAAATTTTTTAAAAATTTCCTATAAAAAGAATACATTTTTGGAAAATTTCCTAAAAAAAAATTAGAAATTTTTGAATAATTATCTAAAAAAAATAAGAAATTATTGAAAAATTTCCTATAAAAATAAGAAATTTTGAAGAAAATTTCCTATAAAAATAAGATATTTTTGAAAAATTTCCTATAAATATAAGAAATTTTTGAAAAATTTCCTATAAAAATAAGAAATTTATGAAAAAATTTCCTATAAAAATAGCAAATTTTTGAAAAATTTCCTATAAAATTAAGACATTTTTGAAAAATTTCCTATAAAAATAGGGAATTTTTTAATTACAAATAAAAATAGAAAATTTTTGAAAAATGTCCTAAAAAAATAGGTAATTTTTGAAAAATTTCCTGAAAAAAATAAGAAGTTTTTGAAAACTTTCACATTAAAATAAGAAATTTTTGAAATATTTCCTTTAAAAATATGAAATTTTTAAAAAATTTCTTATAAAAATAAGAAATTTTTGAAAAATTTCCTATAAAAATAAAAAATTTTTGAAAAATTTCCTATAAAAATAAGAAATTTTTGAAAAATTTCCTATAAAAATAAGAAATTTTTGAAAAATTTCCTATAAAAATAAGAAATTTTTGAAAAACTTCCTATAAAAATAAGAAATTTAAATTTATAAAAAATTTGCTATAAAAATAAGGAATTTTTGAAAAATTTCCTATAAAAATAAGAAATTTTTGAAAAATTTCCAATAAAAATAAGAAATTTTTGAAAAATTTCCTATAAAAATAAGAAATTTATGAAAAAATTTCCTATAAAAATAGCAAATTTTTGAAAAATTTCCTATAAAATTAAGACATTTTTGAAAAATTTCCTATAAAAATAGGGATTTTTTTTAATTACAAATAAAAATAGAAAATTTTTGAAAAATGTCCTAAAAAAATAGTTAATTTTTGAAAAATTTCCTGAAAAAAATAAGAAGTTTTTAAAAACTTTCACATTAAAATAAGAAATTTTTGAAATATTTCCTTTAAAAATATGAAATTTTTGAGAAATTTCCTTTAAAAATAAAAAATCTATGAAAAATTTTCTATAAAAATAAAAAGTTTTCGAAAAATTTCCTATAAAAATAAGAAATTTTTGAAAAAGTTTCCTATAAAAATAAGAAATTTTTGAAAAACTTCCTATAAAAATAAGAAATTTTTGAAAAATTTCCTATAAAAATAAGAAATTTTTGAAAAACTTCCTATAAAAATAAGAAATTTTTGAAAAACTTCCTATAAAAATAAGAAATTTAAATTTGTAAAAAATTTGCTATAAAATAAGAAATTTTTGAAAAATTTTCTATAAAAGTAAGAAATTTTTAAAAATTTTCCTATAAAAATAAGGAATTTTTGAAAAATTTGCTATAAAAATAAGAAATTTTTAAAAAATTTCCAATAAAAATAAGAAATTTTTGAAAAATTTCCTATAAAAATAAGAAATTTATGAAAAATTTTTCCTATAAAAATAGCAAATTTTTGAAAAATTTCCTATAAAATTAAGACAGTTTTGAAAAATTTCCTATAAAAATAGGGAATTTTTTAATTACAAATAAAAATAGAAAATTTTTGAAAAATGTCCTAAAAAAATAGGTAATTTTTGAAAAATTTCCTGAAAAAAAAAGAAGTTTTTAAAAACTTTCACATAAAAATAAGAAATTTTTGAAATATTTCCTTTAAAAATATGAAATTTTTGAGAAATTTCCTTTAAAAATAAAAAATCTATGAAAAATTTCCTATAAAAATAAGAAGTTTTTGAAAAATTTCCTATAAAAACAAGAAATTTTTGAAAAATTTCTTATAAAAATAAGAAATTTTTGAAAAATTTCCTATAAAAATAGGGAATTTTTTAATTACAAATAAAAATAGAAAATTTTTGAAAAATGTCCTAAAAAAATAGGTAATTTTTGAAAAATTTCCTGAAAAAAAAAGAAGTTTTTAAAAACTTTCACATAAAAATAAGAAATTTTTGAAATATTTCCTTTAAAAATATGAAATTTTTGAGAAATTTCCTTTAAAAATAAAAAATCTATGAAAAATTTCCTATAAAAATAAGAAGTTTTTGAAAAATTTCCTATAAAAACAAGAAATTTTTGAAAAATTTCTTATAAAAATAAGAAATTTTTGAAAAATTTCCTATAAAAATAAGAAATTTCTGAAAAATTCCCCACAAAAAGTTTTTAAAAACTTTCACATAAAAATAAGAAATTTTTGAAATATTTCCTTTAAAAATATGAAATTTTTGAGAAATTTCCTTTAAAAATAAAAAATCTATGAAAAATTTCCTATAAAAATAAGAAGTTTTTGAAAAATTTCCTATAAAAACAAGAAATTTTTGAAAAATTTCTTATAAAAATAAGAAATTTTTGAAAAATTTCCTATAAAAATAAGAAATTTTTGAAAAACTTCCTATAAAAATAAGAAATTTAAATTTATAAAAAATTTGCTATAAAAATAAGGAATTTTTGAAAAATTTTCTATAAAAATAAGAAATTTTTGAAAAATTTCCAATAAAAATAAGAAATTTTTGAAAAATTTCCTATAAAAATAAGAAATTTATGAAAAAATTTCCTATAAAAATAGCAAATTTTTGAAAAATTTCCTATAAAATTAAGACATTTTTGAAAAATTTCCTATAAAAATAGGGATTTTTTTTAATTACAAATAAAAATAGAAAATTTTTGAAAAATGTCCTAAAAAAATAGTTAATTTTTGAAAAATTTCCTGAAAAAAATAAGAAGTTTTTAAAAACTTTCACATTAAAATAAGAAATTTTTGAAATATTTCCTTTAAAAATATGAAATTTTTGAGAAATTTCCTTTAAAAATAAAAAATCTATGAAAAATTTTCTATAAAAATAAGAAGTTTTCGAAAAATTTCCTATAAAAATAAGAAATTTTTGAAAAAGTTTCCTATAAAAATAAGAAATTTTTGAAAAACTTCCTATAAAAATAAGAAATTTTTGAAAAATTTCCTATAAAAATAAGAAATTTTTGAAAAACTTCCTATAAAAATAAGAAATTTTTGAAAAACTTCCTATAAAAATAAGAAATTTAAATTTGTAAAAAATTTGCTATAAAATAAGAAATTTTTGAAAAATTTTCTATAAAAGTAAGAAATTTTTAAAAATTTTCCTATAAAAATAAGGAATTTTTGAAAAATTTGCTATAAAAATAAGAAATTTTTAAAAAATTTCCAATAAAAATAAGAAATTTTTGAAAAATTTCCTATAAAAATAAGAAATTTATGAAAAATTTTTCCTATAAAAATAGCAAATTTTTGAAAAATTTCCTATAAAATTAAGACATTTTTGAAAAATTTCCTATAAAAATAGGGAATTTTTTAATTACAAATAAAAATAGAAAATTTTTGAAAAATGTCCTAAAAAAATAGGTAATTTTTGAAAAATTTCCTGAAAAAAAAAAAGAAGTTTTTAAAAAGAAAAAATCTATGAAAAATTTCCTATAAAAATAAGAAGTTTTTGAAAAATTTCCTATAAAAACAAGAAATTTTTGAAAAATTTCTTATAAAAATAAGAAATTTTTGAAAAATTTCCTATAAAAATAGGGAATTTTTTAATTACAAATAAAAATAGAAAATTTTTGAAAAATGTCCTAAAAAAATAGGTAATTTTTGAAAAATTTCCTGAAAAAAAAAGAAGTTTTTAAAAACTTTCACATAAAAATAAGAAATTTTTGAAATATTTCCTTTAAAAATATGAAATTTTTGAGAAATTTCCTTTAAAAATAAAAAATCTATGAAAAATTTCCTATAAAAATAAGAAGTTTTTGAAAAATTTCCTATAAAAACAAGAAATTTTTGAAAAATTTCTTATAAAAATAAGAAATTTTTGAAAAATTTCCTATAAAAATAAGAAATTTCTGAAAAATTCCCCACAAAAAGTTTTTAAAAACTTTCACATAAAAATAAGAAATTTTTGAAATATTTCCTTTAAAAATATGAAATTTTTGAGAAATTTCCTTTAAAAATAAAAAATCTATGAAAAATTTCCTATAAAAATAAGAAGTTTTTGAAAAATTTCCTATAAAAACAAGAAATTTTTGAAAAATTTCTTATAAAAATAAGAAATTTTTGAAAAATTTCCTATAAAAATAAGAAATTTTTGAAAAACTTCCTATAAAAATAAGAAATTTAAATTTATAAAAAATTTGCTATAAAAATAAGGAATTTTTGAAAAATTTCCTATAAAAATAAGAAATTTTTGAAAAATTTCTTATAAAAATAAGAAGTTTTTGAAAAATTTCCTATAAAAATAAGAAGTTTTTGAAAAATTTCCTATAAAAACAAGAAATTTTTGAAAAATTTCTTATAAAAATAAGAAATTTTTGAAAAATTTCCTATAAAAATAAGAAATTTCTGAAAAATTCCCCACAAAAAAAAGAAATAATGAAAAATTTCCTTTAAAAATAAACAATTTTTAAAAAATTTCCTATAAAATTGAGAAATTTTTGAAAAATTTGTTATAAAAATTTAATTTTTGAAAAATTTGTATAGGAAATTTTCAAAAATTTTGACATTTGTCTAACAAAGTCTAAACTAGATTTGTTGGGTTTTGATAAGACTTTACAACTAGGATTTTAGGAGTAAAATAATTTTCTTTCTTTCTTATTGACGTGAATACCCTTAAAAAAAATGCATGTTAATAGAGTTGGTCTTATATTGAACACTCTATTAATGGGATTATCATTGGTGCTATAAAGACGTAAAGTGCCTCGATATATTGACATAGATATGAGTGTATGTGTCTTACTAATTGTAATTTGATTTTTATCGAAAATTAAGTGAATTTTTCGTAAATGTTTATATTTAATTTGAACACACAATTATAGGCAGATTAACAATTGCCCAGTCATACTCTGATATTAGGGTGGTGCATATTTCAAAGAAGGAAAACACAAATATTAACGTACGTCTGTCTGATCGTAAGGTATTGGAGGTTCTACATAGGGTTTGCAAAAAACCGTGAAAATTAGAAACCGCGGTTTCGGTTTTAAAACACCAAAAACCGGCCGGTTTCGGTTCGGTTTTTTTTTTTAAATAAAACTATTTCGGCTTAAATTTCTAGGAAAATTTAGATAACTTCATTAAAACATATTATAATTTAATACTAAAATTCAGGAAAATAATTCAGTTTTTTTTAATATGAGGGATTTCTTAAATAAGTCTTGTTTCTTTTGGAGAAACTGCAAAGCCCCCTTAGCGTGGATAATATTTGCATCCGAGCGACAAATTGCTTCAATAGTAATTTTTACAAACAGCAACGATTTTAAAGAATTTACAATTTCAAAGTCGATAGAATGAAGCAAATCTAAGGTCGACAGCATTTCTAAACTCTCATGAATACTTTGTTTTAGAAGCAGAAATCTAAGAGTAAACTTAATTCACGATTATGATGCTTTTTAACGCTTGTTTGTAAAATATTATAACGAACTGTCGAATTTTTGAAATACCGAACAGTTTTCCTTACAGCCTCTAGGTTCAAATGTATATGGACAATCAGTTTTAAATGAGTCAAAGTTTCATCGTCGCCGTCTTCAAAATTGATTTTAAGATACAAATTTGATATTGGCTGCTGCTCCGTCTATAGTACATGCTACGATGTTTGTATCAAGTGAAATATTAAACTCCATTAGCCTTTGTCTAATGGTTTCTTGCGTTTGCTTGAAATTACACGTTCCTAAAATACGGCCCAGGTTATCAAATTTACCATGAGAATCGTGAATATTTACTTTCATATACCGTCTTCCCCTTATACCTGTCCATTCGTCCATTGGAAACACCTTTTGCTTGTTTCATTCTTCTGCTTCATTAAATAGTTAGACAAATTACGTGCAAATTTATGATGATATTTCCGAATAATACCAACAAAAAATTATGAAAAATAAATAGCTAAAACCGCGTTTTTTACGGTTTTCGGTTTCGGTTTTGAGGCACAAAAAACCGAGGTTTCGGTTAAAACCGAACTGCAAACCCTAGTTCTACACAATCAGCTAAACCATAGCATATGACCTTATAATAACTGCAACTTATCGTCCGAATTACTTGAAAGTTATTAAAGGACTTATTTTTATTTTCAAATAGTAATTAGAATTTAGAAGTCCGAGTTCACATAATACGAACTCGAATTTTAATTCGAGTTTGGTTACCCGGGTTCAAATCCTACTAAGTAAAAGATTGACATCGCCATGTTAAGAATTGTTTTAAAATTTTGTAACAAATTCTTGTTACCTCCCTAATAATAAATGCGTCCAATAAGTTTATTTTAGATTTTTTTCCTAAGCGTTTCTATTTTGTTTTTGGGTTCGGTCCTAGAGTCACAAACGCAGAAAGAGTCATAAATTCAGCAGACAATTGACAGTCATCATTGTTAAATGTCATCATTTATCTATAGTCAAATGTTTTCATGTTAATGTTATTTTTATTACTTAAATATTCTATTTATTCATTCATTTACTTATTTGTTAGCTATTAGCTAAAACATAGTTTTATGTTCATTCTAAATAGGAAAAGCTACGAAAATAGTTAATTTAACTTGAAAACAAAACAATTAAAGTTAATCAGAATCTACAATGTAGGGTCAGACTAGCAGACTAGCTTCATATACTCAGAAAAATGGGTAATACTACTTGGACGAATTTGTATACCAACCATCATAAAGAATGGGGGGTATATTGAGATTGTCATTCCGTTGGTAATTTCCTTAATATTGATGTATATTCTGAATTCTTATGAAATTCTGAGACAAATAAGCAAAGTCTGTATGTCTGTTCAGTGACCTACATCCTAGGCCCTATCGTGACGACAACAGACAGACGGCTGTTGTCGTCACGATAGGGCCTAAACGAAAGGATGTAGGTCACTGAAACTTAACAAAAATATTCTACATTTCTTAGAAAATTCTGCTATTGAAATTGGGCGAAATCGGTTTAAGTTTGACCATAGCGTATAACCTCGCATAGGTCAGTCGCTTATTTGCTAAAAAATGACAAATTATGACAGATATCTTGATAAAATTTATCACAGAGAAGATTTACAAGATCGTTATTCAGAGGATAAAATTTCATTAAAATCGGTGCACATTAAATTCCACCTAAAACACACTTTAATGCGAATAAATGATAAACTATACTAGCTATGGCCACTAAATTTAGAACAAGGAAGTATTATGCCAATACATGCCAATGTGAAAAATTTTCTCACAATCGGTCACCATTTGACCATAGCTCCTATATAAAAAACCTACGGAAACAAAAAAAGTACCAAAAAGATACGGGGTTTCTGTCCGCCTGTCCGTCAAATCAAAACGCATTAACGAAAAGTGCTAGAGGGACAAAATTTTACAAAAGTATTTTCGATACCTTGAAAAAGTTGTGTATTGAAAATGGACGAAATCGGTTCACATTTAGTTAGGGCTCCCATATAACCCTGGTCCGGGGAACACATGATTGCCGATAAATTGAATACAATTGTAATAGCTATGACGACTAAATTTAGAATAGAGAAGTTTTATGCAACTATTGGTCAGTATATCAAATTTTATAGGAATCGGTCTATATTTGACCTAACTTTCATATAAAAACCACTCCAGGAAACCACGAAAATGTCTCAAACGCCAGTTAAAAGCTATTAAATTATTAACTTTCACATAAAAACAACTCCCGGAAACCGCTTAAATGCCACAAACGCCAGTTTAAAGCTATTAAGACTTTTGCAAAAACACATGCATTAATATTTGCAGTTGTGGTAGCAGCTTTTAAAGCTCTTACGGCCAGTATTGCCAGATTTAATCTGGCAGCACTGACTTTGGAAAGACCACTGGCCTTGCATAGACAATTTTACGTAAGTGTGAGCGGGACAAACGTAGTTGCGTCTCGCTC
>OW121742.1:47629872-47804872 GCA_933228675.1 Stomorhina lunata | reverse complement strand
GAAAAATTTCATCAAATTGTCTTCAGAATTGCGACCTGTAGTTTGATTACAAGCTTTACATGGGGGTCCAGCCAGCCAGCCAGGCAGACGGACGGACGGACATTGCTAAATTGACTCAGAAAGTGATTCTAAGCCTATTGGTATACTAAGACAAATATTTCCATGCGTTACATACATCAGCACAAACTTATAATACCCTTTCCACCTATGGTGGTGAAGGGTATAAAAAGGTTTTTTAAACAATTTCCATAAGGTAAATAGTTTGTTATTAAATATTTTTTTTTATACGATAGTTACGTATTTGGTTTGTTTGCTTTAAAGTCTATTTAAAATGTTAATAACTTCTGTGTCAGTAGAATTTTAAATTATTTAAATAATACAAGTGCAAACAAACACTCGATCCAAACAGATTCAAATGCTCTTACCTATATCCATAATAATATATACCTATATTAACATTCTCTATAGAATAGAATATATTTATTTGAATACAAAAAAAAAAAAGTTGGCTAAAATCATTCCACTTAATACTCGTATATCTATTCAAATGTAAATTATTTATTTATTTGTAGAATTTTGTGCATTAATTTAATCAAATAAAGGAATTTGTTTATTTATTTAAGTGCGTTTGTATTATATCTCTTTGGTATTATATCTCTTTGGTATTATATCTCTCTTAAGGCCAACAAATTTATAGTTAGTGACAAATATGGCCAAAAGGTAGTCCATAGGAGAGGTGTTATTTTTATTAACAAAACTTCATATAGGGAAAAGCTATTAGCAGTTAATTATTAACATATTCAAACATATTTCCCTTACCAAGTTTTATACAATGAACGAGTATTTCATGCTTTACATTTTTGACAAGCAGTCAAACTTATTTTAAATCTTGATTTATGGACGACTATTAAGGGAATATATACAGAAATGGGACTATTGAGACTTAAATGGCCTAATAAAATAGACTGCGTTTACCCTATTTGCACAGTGAGATGGCAAAACTCTACAAAATTAACTATTTCGATTTCCATACAAAAATGTAAGTAGGTCTTATAGTCGACCATATCTGACTATATTATACCCTTCGCCATTGTGGGTAAATATAGACTGATTGTTGAGTGAAATATAAATTTTTTTGATGAAGTACGTTTCACGCCAACCCCCTTATTTATTCGAAGTGCTAAAAAAAATAGTTCCTTGCCCAAAATTTGCAAAATACCTAATTTTTTACTTAGATTGTTCGTAAATACCTTAGAATAAAGGAATTCCAAAGCATTGATTACATGATTTACAATTCTGTGGCCTGTAAGTACAAAATAGCTGAGTTTTGTCAAAATGAAAAACTAAGTGATTTTCATATTTTGAATCTCATCCCGGATTCAAAAATCGTTTAAAAAAAAAATCAGGTATTTTAAAAATTTTGGGCGGGTCTTGGGCATGCTTTCCCCTTATATGATTGATATCAAAATTTTAAGGGATTATTTTTTAACATTTCGAATAAATGAGGGTTGGCCTCATACAAATTCCAACTTTTAACAAGTAAGAAACTGCTATAGTCGGTCAAGCCCGACCATACGATACTCTTCACCATTAAGGACATAGATATTCTTTTTCCTGTATAAAGACAAATAATTGCTAAATTTTGCCATCATACAAACATTTTCCCAAAACGTATATATTTAAGCTATTTCCGTCAATTGGACTTATATGAGAGCTAGGGTCAAATGTGGACCGATTATCTCAAAATTTGGCAATTGATTACAGTTGATGTTTGATATGTGCCAAATTTCATCAAATTATTTTTAGAATTGCGACCTATAGTTTGATTACATGGTTTACATGGGGGTCCAGCCAGCCAGCCAGCCAGCCAGCCGTCCAGACGGACGGACGGGCATCGCCAAATCGACTCAGAAAGTGATTCTAAGCCTATTGGTATACTAAAAGGGGATCTAAGACAAATATTTCTATGTGTTACATACATCAGCACAAACTTATAATAACCTTTCCACATATAGTGGTGAAGGGTATAAATATTGATATTTGTGGCTAAAATATCAATTCCGGGAAGTGGGACCTATGGGAGGTACCACAAATAATGGACCATGGCCATGGTCCCACTGTCAAAAAAATGATGTTTGCCAAATTTCACCAAATTATCTTAATAATTGCAACCTGTACTTTGTTTACATGGGGGTCCAGCCAGCCGCCCAGCCAGACGGACGCACGGACGGACTGACATCGCTAAATCGATTCAGAAAGTGATTCTAAACCTATTGGTATTTCTCTGCATTACACACGTCAGCACAAACTTATAGTACCCTTTCCACCTATGGTGGAAAGAGGCCCTATGCCAATTGCAGACATAGATGCTCAAATAGAGATCATAAGATTCATGACATGAACGATTGATCCGCCGTTCGATTTTCATTTGCTTATAATTAAGAGATCAAAATATGCCTGATATGATTGTTCAGAAATTATATTGTATATTATCACTTTAACTCAAGTTAAGTAGATAAGAGGATGTTTGATCTTTTTTATTTATTTATTTTAGATCGAGTCATCTTTATTTATATTCAAATAAGAGGTACTCCTCGATCAGATTTCTTAGATTTTCGAAGAGTTTCGGTAAGATAGCAGGTTTTTTATATTCAAGTTATAAAGAATTTCTCTATATTTGCTTCAAAAAAAAAAAAAAAAAAGCATTCGTAATTGATTTTTGACTAAATATGCAAATATATGCAAATTTTGTACATAATGTTATAAATTTGAGATACTGAATTTTAATGTCAAAATAACCTTCGTTGCCTTTTTTACAAAAAAATCCAACAATCTTCGGCATTTATTTTATTCAAATTTAATAAAAAAAATTACACATCCCGACAAAATGAAAACTTCTTTATGGTGCCTTAGATTTCTTAGTTTGTATTCATCTAGTATTGAACTTCAATGGCTCTAATTCCCTTTTTTGCATCAGATCTAGTTTTCGAGATACTAACTTTTTAAGAAAGCTATGTAGTTACGCGATTTATATTAATCTTATATTCTTAAACGAGCAATAATTGTATATATATATATATATATATATATATATATATATATATATATATATATATATATATAGAATGACTATCTCGAAAACGGCTCTAACGATTTTGATAAAATTTGGACAGTCGGTTTCTTTTTTGATGTATAGGTCGAAGAAGAAGGGACTTTTAGAACCTTTGCCTCTAAGAGGGTAAAAAGGGGAAAAAATCGAAAACGCTATATCTCCTTAAGTAATAGGTATAGAAACAAAATTTAAATTACGTTTTAAACAGCTATGAAAATAAACGGACAGGTGTTTGGTACTTTCTTGAAACTATGTCCGATAAGGGGTAAAAAAGGGTGAAAATAGTTTTTTTGGTACCTTTTTAACCCACTCTTATATTTTAAACTAAGGAATATAGAAAGAAACTTTGTACTGCAATCAATAGATGTGAAAGAAATATTGAACACGTATTTGGTATTTTTTTGATTTTGTGGCCAAAATGTGTAAAAAGGGGATAAACTGATAACTTAACATCTACAAAAGTAATATGAATAGGAAAATTATACATTATGTTAAATGCGTTTAAAAAAATGTACCGAATTCAATTGGCACCAAAAAAGTACCAAATATACTATGGAACTTTTAGAAATTAGAGAATAAAAAGGGGGAAAAATTAGTATTATTTTAAACAAATGAATGTTTGTCTGTATATATGTTCTTTATAGAATAGTAAACTGTGAATTTGATCATGTTATGCTCTTTAGAGAAGATGTTGCGGATAAGCCGGCGGAGGTTTTTAAGTTGGTAAACCGAATTTCCGACAGGTGGCGCCACTGAAAATTACTTAAAATTAATTAAATCGTAAACTGTACATTTGATCATACTATGATCTTTTGCAAAGTTGTAGCGCATGAGCCAGCGAATGCTTTTTAATTGGTGTGAATAATTTTCGACAGGTGGCGCTACTGAAAATTACTCAAAGTCAATTTAATCGTAAGCTGTACATATAATCAAGCTATAATCTTTAGCAATGTTGTTGCAAATGAGCCGACGAAGGTTTCTTAGTTGGTATGAAGAAATTTCGACAGGTGGCGCCACTGAAATTTACTTAAAGTCAATTTAATCGTAAACTGTACATTTAATCATGCTATAATTTTTAGCAAAGTTGTTGCGGATAATCCGACGAAGGTTTATTAATTGGAATGACCAAAGTCCGACAGGTGGCGCCACTGAAAACTACTCAAAATGAATTAAATCGTAAACTGTGCATTTGATCAGACTATAAGTGAATTAAATGATAAACTGTGCATTTGATCATGTTATGATCATAAGCAAAGTTGTTACGCATAGCAGATGAAGGTTTCTTAGTGGTATGAACGACTTCAGGCGGCGTCACTGAAAACTACTCAAAATGAATTAAATCGTAACCTATGCATTTGATCAGACTATAATCTTTAGCAAAGTTGTTGCGCATGAGTCGACAGAGGTTTCTGTTGGTATGACCAATTTTCAAAATTATTTAAAATGAGTTAAACTGTAACTGTATAAAATAAAATATATAAAAACTTTAAAATTTGCCTCAAAATGCTTATCATAAAGCCCCGAGCAAGGCTCGGTCAACCAGGTACTGTAACTAATAAACGGTTCATTATATTCAGTAAAAATATAAATATAACAATACTACAATATTATCTTTATGATGCATTAACATTATTTCGATTCCATGGAATAGTTCCGGAGATATAGCTCAAGATTTGATAAAAAATTTTTTTGTATATGCATTTTATATTTTTCAAATATTTATAAAAGATAGAGAAAACTAAAAATTTTCCATTATATTTTACGCATCTAGTATGCTATATCTTGTTAATACTTATTCACGACTATGGGTTTTTTCAAGATAAAAGAACTCTATATCATTAAAAGAAAGTACGTTTTACATACAACGAAAAATTGATTGTTTTTAAATTTTTTCAAACCAACAAGCAAAAACCTCAATAAAATTAATGATAAAATCAAAACCATTGCGTTTATATTAACAAAAAATATTGCATTTTATGCAGGACATATCTGCCTAAGTATATATATATATATAATTCCCCGACAACATTCCAATTGGAACAAGGGGTACTTCTCTCAGACAATGAGCTGC
The DNA here is from genome assembly GCA_933228675.1 of Stomorhina lunata. NCBI lineage: Eukaryota > Metazoa > Arthropoda > Insecta > Diptera > Rhiniidae > Stomorhina > Stomorhina lunata. Next base: position 47,799,689 of record OW121742.1, on the reverse strand, counting down.
ATCCGATTCTATTTTTAGACTCATTGAAAGGGACCTACGTTTTAACGCCGGCTCCGAACGGCAAATGCATTAGTTAGAGAAGTTTTTCATAGCCTAATACTCAATAACCAGTGGCTAGCCGAGTTATGAGATGAACCGCCGCTTTTTGAAAATTAATTTTTTTCAAGTGGGTCTGACAGGGATTGAACTTGGGACCTCTGGTATGCTAGGCGGATGACTTACCTGCTATACCTCGGCGGTTTTATCTGCCTAAGTGGCTATAGAAAAATATTGAAACTTTTGTTATTACCTCTATTTTTTATGAATTTTTAAAAAACCAAACAAATTTTCATAAAATATTTGTTCATCAAATATTCGACTATATCTCCAAAACTACTGAGTGGAGTAAATATTATGTAAGGGCAGCATGAAGGTAATGTTGTAGCAAAACTTTATTTTTTTCTTTTCAGTAGGTTAAACCGTTCTTCAGTTATGTTACTCCAAATCGTGTAACTATATATTTTTTATACCCTTCACCAATAGGTGAAAGGGTATTATAAGTTTGTGATTCCGTTTGTAATTTTTTTTATTAGTGATCGTAGACCCCATAAAAATTATACCGATCGACTCAGAATCGGGAGGAGAATCGATTAAGCGATGTCCGTCTGTCTGTCTGTCTGTCTGTCTGTCTGTCTGTCTGTCTGTCTGTCCGTCCGTCTGTCTGTCTGTCTGTTGAAATCAAGTTTCTGAAGCCCCTGGAGGATGGACTTAAATAAATTATGTATCAGATTTTAGGAAATTCTACCGCAATGAACGCTATTAAATTTCATTAAAATCGGTTTATAAACACCGAAAATATCGAAAAAATACCAAAAATTAGACGAAAATTTTAAAATTATTGATTGAAACACACTTTTAAATAACAAGATAAAAAAGATACTCCTGATGTACATGTGATAATATGTTATATATCAGATTGTAGGAAATAGTTTCCCAAAGCACTCTGTAAAATTTTATCAAAATCGGTCCATAAACAACTGAGATATCGCCAAAACACTGAATTTAATGTATAGCAAATTGCCCAAAGTTCGCATTAGAGAATGTTTGCTGAAAAAATGAAATGCAGAAATAGGAAAAACCATCCTCCTTTAGCACGGACCTGCATAAATTTTATATCAGATTTTAGGAAATTCCCCCGCCAAGCACGTTATTAAATTTTATCAGAAGGGGTCCATAAACAATTGAGATATCGCCATAACACTACATTTGATGTACAGCAAATTGCCCAAAGTACGTGTCTAAGAAATTTTGTTTACATTTTGTAAGTATTGTTTCAGCGATATCTCAGGTGTTTATGGACCGATTGTGATGAAATTTGACATCGTTCTTTGCGTGAGGATTTTCTAAAATCTATACTCCACAAATCTGATTACGAATACCATTCAAATTGTACCAATCAACTCAGAATCGGCAGGAGAATCGATTTCGCGACCTCCGTCCGTCCGTCCGTCTGTCTGTTTGTCTGTCTGTCCGTCCGTCTGTTTGTTTGTCCGTCCGTCCGTCTGTTTTTTTGTCCGTCCGTCTACCTGTCTGTAATTTTTTCTGTTGTAGTCAAGTTTTTGGAGCTCCTGATTTGTCGATATCTCAGGTGTTTATTTTGATGAAATTTAATAGCGTCTTTCGCAGGGGATTACCTAAATCCTGATGCATTCGGTAATTTGTGGTAGATATAATTTAGCGTTTAAGCGATGGTGTTTTAATCGACAATGATAAAATTTAGGGTGGGACAATATCCTAAAATTTTGTGTAAAATCCAGGAGCTCCACAAATCTGATTTTAGCATTAATCTTAATTTTGTGTCTGACTTTTGAACATTATTATATTATTTGAGAATGTTTTATATATCAAATTATAGGTAATCTTCCTAGGAAGTACAAAAATGCAGCTAATTACATGATATCCGTTCAAAACCTACATATGTATATAAGTATCTCACATATCAACGAGAATTTAAATTTTTTAAATGCAATTGGGAGAAATCCATTCACGTTTGACAATTGATCCCGTATAACTTCGCCTAAGATACGATGATGACATTTAGTATAAAGACGTTGTACAATATTGATATTCAGGGCGATAGCGCCTAAAATAAACTTTCTAGAGGGACAACATTTGACAAAAGTATTTCTGATCTCTTGAAAAGTTCAATATTGAAAATGGGCGAGCTATATTCACATTTAGTGAAATCTCCCATATAACCCCGACCGGGAATCGATTTAATGCTGATAAATTAAATCACATTAAAATTGCACAAGGAACTTGAGCAAAACTTTCCAAACATCCATCGGACAGATCGAAAGAACAATACATCCCAAATATTATTGATGAAGTGTTCATTTTAATTAATTAACTAACTTCAGATTAATAAGTAAATCTTTAATAACTTTTCCGACAAAGCTGTTATCCATCCATTCAAAAGCTATATATTTCACGTATGTATCTAAAACTAAGAGTGTATACCCTATAATTTTAAGGCTTATCATTGTTAAAGCTTTGACCTAAATCAGTCCGCTAACTTCAGAGTTTTACATAACTAATCAAGAACTTTTACTAGTTGGATAATTCGTACGAATTAAAGTGCACAACCCTCACTGGGCACTGTGTTTTTGGGTTGCATGCCAGAATACTTAAACTTCATCAAATCGATGTGCTATTGCAAATGTAAGGGCATCTACATTTTGAAGCATCTTTTCTGCATGGTTTATCTGGTCTATCGAACTTTATTAAATGTTCGTAAAATATGTGTCTATGGCTTAAATATGCATTCTCTATTTGTAGTCTAGTAATCATTATCTTTCACAAAGGGACCACTTTAGAACCCAAGTGAAGCTTCCCTAGGCATCAGCCACCTGCCCAACCTAACCTTTGGGTGCATAACTATTCTAGATGATGACGCCACCGAAAAGCTTTTCTTTTTCCGACTCTTAATTTTAAAGACTCTTTGCATATAATTACATTAAGTACTTTTGCAACGCCATTGGTGAAGGGTATCCAAGATTCGGCAAAGCCGAATATACCACTCTTACTTGTTTATAATTTATGTCTCGAAAACTGAGCTGATCCAAAAAAAGTGGGTTAGGTGAAATAAAGCCCTATATAAGATGTATAAAAATTGACTAGAAAATTGAAAGCAGCCTTTTATGTTATTTATTGGTTTAAGGTAATTTATTATGTATAATGTTCTGTTTTTATCAAATTTGAACTATATATGCAAATATATGCAATTGATTTGTAAATTTTTATAAAGTCAAGATATTTGGCTATAGTTTGATATAAGTTTTGTCTTTCGTGTTATAATTCAAAAAAAGTTGTACCTAATCAAACTTGTATTAGTATTAATTATTTCAAAAAACAATGTAATTGTATGTAAACTTAATATAACATTTGACTGCAACTTCTCAGGCTTTTCCTTCGGAAAATGAGTAAAGCACTGAGCAAGACTTAGGGCATTTCTATGTCGGATTTGATCGGATCTTACAATTACTAGTTTCATGTACGTTTCTTTTATACATGTAAGTAAGTAAGCAAATAATATTATTGTTATTTAATCCATTCTTTTATTGTTATGTTAAATCTATTGCATGATATGTATTTTACTTATTCCGATTAGTGGATATTCATTTGTATTATTGTTTTCAACCACAAATATTTGGCATTGTTTGGCAAAAAAAATGACTCGAAACGTTGCATGTAGCTTTTTGTATATTGAATATTTTTTCTGCTATTCAAAAATTTTCAAATAGTAAACGCATAATAATGAAAACCAAAGAGTTACGAGCAAAAAATTTCAAAACAAATAAAAAAATCTTTGAAATACGCATATTTGGTATGAATTTAGCTTTTAATTTATTTTTTCCAATGAATTTTTCTCATTATTTTGTGCAAAAGTTTTCAAGTGAATGGTTTGTTTTTGAAAAAGATTTCATAAATATTTGAATGGGATTTTCTGGGGAAATTCGGCGAAACAAAAATGTAAATGTAAAAATGAAGTGGAAAGATGAAAATCAAATTTTTTGAGATTTTTATAGCTTTTTTGAATAAGACCCTGTGATGATTAATTAAGAGCATAAATTTAAAATTTTTTATAATCCAGACTTATCATGGGTTATATTAATTTCGCAAAATTGCATTAACTCCAAACTAAAATTACCTCTAATTTACATTAAAACAATAAAATGCATAAAATTAAGTTTTAACAAAATAAAACCCAACCACTGCAACAAAAATTCCAAATATTTTTGGTATTTTTCACAAATCTGTTCTCTGTAATTTGTAAAAAGTTGTACTAGATTTTTTATTTCAAACTTTTTTTTTTGCATTTTAAATTTTTGCTATTATCCGTTTTTTTTTCTTCATTTTTTTACCTCATTCTAACAAATGAGCTACAACTTCAACATGATGTATGAACATTTATGCAAATGTACCCACATTTTTGTATTGCCACAAATGCAACATGTTGCAATGCAACAAAAAACATAAAAAAAAACAGAAACTTTTTAAACTAAAATTAAGTAAATAAAATTTTTTTAACAAACTTGTGCAACAAAAGATTAACTCAACTCAACACAAGTAATTATTGTAAAATAAAATTTCAAAATGTACAAAAAAGAAAATAATATTTAACATATTTTTGCAACAAAATTTAAATAAATTTCAAGCCAACTAGAGCTTATGGAATATTAAACTTAAAAGTTTACTATTTATAGGATGTTTAAGTAAAATTTACTTTTTTAGGAAATTTTTCAAAACATTGACTATTAAGAGGAAATTTTTGCAAAATTGACTATTTAGAAAAAAATTTTTTGAAAATATAATATTTTCAGGAAATTTTTCGAAAAAATGACTATTTATAGAAAATTTTTCGAAAATTGACTATTTATAGGAATTTTTTCAAAAATTGACTATCTATAGGAAATTTTTCGAAAATTGATTTTTTATAGGAAATTTTTCGAAAATTGATTTTTTATAGGAAATTTTTCGAAAATTGATTTTTTATAGGAAATTTTTCGAAAATTGACTATTTTGAGGAAATTTTTTGAAAATTGACTTTTTATAGGAAATTTTTTAGACAATTGACTATTTTTAGGAAATTCTTAGAAAAATAACTATTTTAAGGAAATTTTTCGAAAATTGACTATTTATAGGAAATTTTTCGAAAATTGACTATTTAAATTTAAAATAACTATTTTTAGGAAATTTTTCGAAAATTTACTATTTATAGGAAATTTTTCGAAAATTGACTTTTTATAGGAAATTTTTCGAAAATTTACTATTTATAGGAAATTTTTCGAAAATTAACTATTTATAGGAAATTTTTCGAAAATTCACTATTTATAGGAAATTTTTCGAAAATTGTCAATTTATAGAAAATTGACTATTTATAGGAAATTTTTTCGAAAATTGACTACATATTTTTAGGAAATTTTTCGAAAATTTACTATTTATAGGAAATTTTTCGAAAATTGTCAATTTATAGGAAATTTTTTCGAAAATTGACTATTTTTAGGAAATTTTTAGAAAATTAACTATTTTTAGGAAATTTTTCGAAAATTGACTATTTATTGGAAATTTTTCGAAAATTAACTATTTATAGGAAATTTTTCGAAAATTGACTATTTATAGGAAATTTTTTGAAAATTGACTTTTTATAGGAAATTTTTCGAAAATTGAATATTTATAGGAAATTTTTCGAAAATTGAATATTTATAGGAAATTTTTCGAAAATTTACTTTTTATAGGAAATTTTTCGAAAATTGACTATTTAGAGGAAATTTTTCGAAAATTGACTACTTATAGGAAATTTTTCGAAAATTGACTATTTATAGAAAATTTTTCGAAAATTGACTATTTCTTGGAAATTTTTCGAAGATTGACTATTTCTTGGAAATTTTTCGAAAATTGACTATTTATAGGAAATTTTTCGAAAATTTACTATTTATAGGAAATTTAACAAAAATTGATTATTTATAGGAAATTTTTCGAAAATTGACTATTTATAGGAAATTTTTCGAAAATTATATCTTTAAATAAAATGTTTAGAAAATTTTTTATTTAAAAGAAATTTTTCGAAAATTGACTATTTATAGGAAATTTTTCGAAAATTGGCTATTAATAGGAAATTTAACAAAAATTGATTATTTATAGGAAATTTTTCGAATATTGACTATTTATGGGAAATTTTTCAAAAATTGACTATTTATAGGAAATTTTTCAAAAATTGACTATTTAGAGGAAATTTTTCGAAAATTTACTTTTTATAGGAAATTTTTCGAAAATTGACTATTTATAGGAAATTTTTCGAAAATTGACTATTTATCGGAAATTTTTCGAAAATTGGGTATTTATAGGCTATTTATAGGAATTTTTTTCAAAAATTGTCTATTTATAGGAAATTTTTCGAAAATTTAACGAAATTTTACAATTTATTGAAATGTTTTTAAAATTCAGATGAAGTTTCTAAAAAAATGTTAGTCATCTTCTTTTATACTTTGGTATGAAAGTTTTCTTCTACTTTTTGGATTCTTCTCCCATGATTATCTGTATTTCGAAAATTATTAGCAAAATTATTTTCAAATAACTGCAACTTCATAGTTAGCTGCCCTTTTAAAATTCCCCCAATTTTCCCAGGTCCTCTATTTTATGTTGTAAAATATTTCATACTTAGAAAAACGGAACATTGTTAATTTCTCTGAAGTATTTAACCCTTTTATAACCACCAGCCTTTTATTTACTAGTATAATAACGAAACTTTACTTTCAAAGTAATTGATCTTTTTTGTTCCCTATGGCTGTAAAAGGGTTAATATGCTTCAAAGTCTAATCTTTGGCATAATTGTGAAGTGGTTAAAAGTGGGTAAAGTAAGCGCTTCCAAAAGATAAAGTAGCAGAAATGTTTATGACTTACACATCGTGTGAATTTTAATTAAAAATTCAACACAAAAATAAAACTTTCAAGATCATAATATTCAAGTAATTTAATAGAATGAAAAGTGCATAAATAAAGAAATAAAAACTTACACATTATTAATAATAATTTTCAAGCCTCATAAAACTAACGGATTTACGAAAAAATTATGCTAGTGCGCTACAATTAAAATTCGGTAGTTTAGATATAAGAAATGGGAGGAGAAGCTCCCAGGAAACCATTTCTATAGAAAAGTTGACGATAGGACGACATTTCTATAGACAAGTTGACGACAGGAAGACATTTCTATAGAAATGTTGACGACAGGAAGACATTTCTATAGAAAAGTTGACGACAGGAAGACATTTCTATAGAAAAGTTGACAACAGGAAGACATTTCTATAGAAAAGTTGACGACAGGAAGACATTTCTATAGAAAAGTTGACGACAGGAAGACATTTCTATAGAAAAGTTGACGACAGGAAGACATTTCTATAGAAAAGTTGACGACAGGAAGACATTTCTATAGAAAAGTTGACGACAGGAAGACATTTCTATAGAAAAGTTGACGACAGGAAGACATTTCTATAGAAAAGTTGACGACAGGAAGACATTTCTATAGAAAAGTTGACGACAGGAAGACATTTCTATAGAAAAGTTGACGACAGGGAGACATTTCTATAGAAAATTTGACGACAGGAAAACATTTCTATAGAAAAATTGTGGATAGGAAGACATTTCAATAGAACATTTTCAAAAAAATTTCCTATAAATAGTAAATTTTTGAAAAATTTTCTAAAAATAGTCAAACTTCGAAAATTTTTTCTTTAAATAGTAAATTTTCGAAAAAATTCTTTTAAATAGTCAATTTTCGAAAAATTTCCTAAAAATAGTCAATTTCGAAAAATTTTCTAAAAATAGTCAATTTTAAAAAAATTTCCTACCAATAGTCAATTTCCGAAAAATTTCCTAAAAATAGTCAATTTGCGAAAAATTTCCTAAAAATAGTCAATTTTCGAAAATTTCCTATAAATTATCAATTTTCGAAAAATTTCCCATAAATAGTCAATTTGGAAAAATTTCCTTAAAATAGTAAATTTTCTTAAAAATTCTTTTAAATAGTCAATTTTCGAAAAATTTCCTTTGAAAAGTACATTTTCGAAAAATTTCCTTTAAATTTTAAATTTTCGAAAAATTTCCTTTAAATAGTCAATATTCGAAATATGTCCCATAAATAGTCCATTTTCGAAAAATTTCCTATAAATAATGAATTTTCAAAAAATTTCCTATAAATAGTCAGTTTTCGAAAAATTTCCTATAAAGAATCAATTTTCGAAAAATTTCCTATAAATAGTCAATTTTCGCAAAATTTCCTATATATAGTCAATTTTCGCAAAATTTCCTATATATAGTCAATTTTCGAAAAATTTCCTATAAATAGTCAATTTTCGAAAATTTCCTTTAAATAATCAATTTTCGAAAAATTTTCCACAAATAGTCAATTTGGAAAAATTTCCTTAAAATAGTAAATTTTCTTATATTTTCTTTTAAATAGTCAATTTTTAAAAAATTTCCTTTGAATAGTCAATTTTTGAAAAATTTCCTTTGAATAGTAAGTTTTCGAAAAATTTCCTTTAAATTTTAAATTTTCGAAAAATTTCCTTTAAATAGCCAATATTCGAAATATGTCCCATAAATAGTCAATTTTCGAAAAATTTCCTATAAATAATTAATTTTCGAAAAATTTCCTATAAATAGTCAGTTTTCGAAAGATTTCCTATAAATAGTCAATTTTCGAAAAATTACCTATAAATATTCAATTTTCGAAAAAATTCCTATAAAAAGACATTTTTCAAAAAATTACCTAGAAATAGTAAATTTTCGAAAAATTTCCTTTAAATATTCAATTTTCGAAAATTTTTCTATAAATAGTCAATTTTCGTAAAATTTTCAATAGACAGTCAATTTTCAAAAAAATTTCCTATAAATAGTCAATTTTCGAAAAATTTCCTATAAATAGTCAATTTTCGAAAAATTTCCTATAAATAGTCAATTTTCGAAAAATTTCCTATAAATAGTCAATTTTCGAAAAATTTCCTAAAAATAGTCAATTTTCGAAATATTTCCTATAAATATTCAATATTGGAAAAATTTCCTATAAATAGTTAATTTTCGAAAAATTTCCTATAAATAGTAATTTTTTGAAAAATTTCCTATAAATAGTCAATTTTCGAAAAATTTCCTATAAATAGTAAATTTTCGAAAAACTTCCTATAAATAGTCAATTTTCGAAAAATTTCCTATAAATACTCAATTTTCGAAAAATTTCCTATAAATACTCAATTTTCGAAAAATTTCCTATAAATACTCAATTTTCGAAAAATTTCCTATAAATAGTCAATTTTCGAAAAATTTCCTATCAAAAGTCAATTTTAGAAAAATTTCCTTTAAATAGACAATTTTCGAAAAATTTCTAATAAATAGTCAATTTTCGAAAAATTTCCTATAAATAGTAAATTTTCGAAAAATTTCCTATAAATAGTCAATTTTCGAAAAATTTTGTTAAAATAGTAAATTTTTGAAAAATTTCAAAAAATTGCCAATTTTCAAAAAATTTCCTGTAAATATTCAAGTTTGGAAAATTTTAGAATAACTTATATTTTTTCGAAAATTTTTCTGTATTTGAAAATGGTGTAGGGCTTTGATATTTCCACCTAGATTCCTTATCTGCTTTACACTCTCTGCACAACTTTTCGGCCGTAAGAAAATTTGGTTTGATGCATTTTTTATCTCTTATAGGCCTATGAATGAATGAAGTACAAAATTTATGCACTGCGAAACTTTCAACTGCATCGTATACCATTTTCTTTAATTCATGTTTTTCTTTTTTCTTAATAATTTTCCTCTACTTTTTATTCATTCACTTAAACTTATTAAAATGCATTAGATTGCAACAAACACTCAGAAAAAAGCACTAAAAAGCCGCTTACAAAAAAGATTGCGCGCCAAATGATTTTCACATCTTCTTCCCCAGACAGACAGAAAGACGGACGGACGGATGGATGGACAGACAGACACACTTTTCAAAATCAAAACATGCAAAATTCAAGACGTACTTGTTCACATTACTCATGTTTTAAATATAACGTAAAAAATTAGAAAAACTAACGTAAAAAAAAGTAACAGTAACAGTCGCAAAACAGTAAAATTACACATGTTTTTTCATATTTTTGTTGTTGTTGTTTCTGAGCTTCATCTACGAAGTGATTGTGCGCGATCGTCGGGGAAATAGTGAAATAGTGCAATGCGCCACAATCTGCAGCTGCTGTTCGTTCTCAACTACTGCTAAGTAGCAGTAATGGAAGCTCTAAGTGTTGCAAGTTTATTGCTGATAGCAAGCAACACGTTCAAAAATTTGTTTGTTGGTCAGTTAGATCGGTTGGTTTTTAAGCTTTTTCTCCATTTTTTTTTTAACGATCACTTAGAAAAAATAGCAAAATGTATAGAGTGCGAAAAAAATTATTAATTTTTTTGTCTTCATTATTTATGCGGCTTGAAATTAGTGATGCACCAGCATTATAATTTCCTTTCACTATTGCCGTTGATATGAATACGAAATATTTTTTTGGGAGAACGCATTAGAGATAAATTTGAATTTTCAGCGGTGAATTGTTTAAGGATGTTATTAAAAACAAGTAAGAAAGCGCTATAGTCGGTCAAGCCGACCATACGATACCCTTCACCACTAAGGTCAAAGGTGTTATTTATCCCTGTATAAAGACAAATATTTGCTAAATTTTGCCATCATACAAACATTTTCTCAAAACTTATATATTCAACCTGTTTCCGTCATTTGGACTTATATGAGAGCTAGGGTCAAATGTGGACCGATTATCTCGAAATTTGGCAAATTGATTACAGTTGTTACAAAAATTATGTATGCAAAAAATAAACTCAAAATGTTCATTATCTTTAGATTTACGAGCGTTTTAGTGATTTTTTGTCTCATTTAGTGCGTTTTTAAAGAAGAGTTTGTATGGGAGCTATGGTCAAGTGTGGACCGATTTCAACGAAATTTGGTACAGTGATTTAGGTTTACATAAGCAGTATTTGTTTTAAATTTCATGAAAAAATATTGATATTTGTGGCCAATATAGCAATTCCGGGAAGTGGGACCTATGGGAGGTACCATAAATAATGCACCGATTTTGACGAATTTCAATGGCTATTGACAAAAATATTAACAAAAATATTATCTGTGCCAAATTTCATCAAATTATCTTAAGAACTGCGACCTGTAGTTTGATTACAAGGTTTACATGGGGGTCCAGCCAGCCGGCCAGCCAGCCGTTCAGCCAGCCAGACGGACGGACGGACGGACATCGCTAAATCGACTCAGAAAGTGATTCTAAGTCTATTGGTATACTAAAAGGTGGGTCTAAGACAAATATTTCTATGCGTTACAAACATCAGCACAAACTTATAATACCCTTTCCACCTATGGTGGTGAAGGGTATAAATATCGCAGTTTTTAATGGTAATCATATCCCAAAGACATTATTAGTACCACGTAGGAATTAATCTTCATTATTCCCAGAAAATTTGAGCAATTCAAAAATTTCTTGGAATAGAGAAGAAATACCCAACCTTTTGTGATTGATTTTTTTTGAGCTTAGCCACTTCCTAATATTATTGCTTCCGTGATGCTTATAAGTAAGCTAGCATTCCCTTTTAAAACTGATTTTTTTCTATTTTATATCCCTGGATCCCATCTTCATAGCAACTCGTTTTCGACAAACTTTAAAATGTTGGTTATACCAAGTACCTACTAGGATTACTGACACCAAAGTTGACAGCAGTAGCCGATATTAGGCTGAATAGAACGTCTTAGAAATTTATAATGCTAAAGCTCTAGTATTTATGGCTTTTCGCACTAGAACTTTACCAGCAATTTCAATAAGTCAATAAGTCCTTGTGTGAACAAGCTGCCTTATTAAGTTTGTGTTTGGCAGCGCCTAATATTATGACTTCCTCAGGATTTAAACTTTTTTGTGATTTTGAATAATTAAAAGCTTTCTACTAAGATAATTTCTAATAATTTCTTTAATTATTAAGTTCTATTAAAATTTTGAATTACAACAGCATTCTCCCTGTGGTAAGCCCTACAGCATTAACACGCCGTCGATGTAAAAAAAACTAAACTTGGCAGTAGAACAAAAAGAACTTAAATAATGCGTCAAGCTTACAAGAAATGGCGTAACTTCGCTGTAACTTCGAAATTTGAAAAATTGTTTACAGTGGTTAGTCTAATTTTGTGCGTTTTGACAGAAGAGTTTGTATGGGAGCTATGGTCAAATGTGGACCGATTTCAATGGTACAGTGATTTTAGTTTGCATTACCGGTATTTGTTTTAAATTTCATTTAAAATAATATTGATATTAATGTCCAATATATCAATTCCGAGAACTGAGACCTATGGTAGTTACCATTAATAATCGGAAGATTTTGACGAATTTCAATTTTCATGATCCTGCTATCAAAAAAAATGATCTGTTTCAAATCTCATCAAATTATCTTTAGAATTGCGACATGTACTTTACTTACATCGCTTACATGGGGGTCCAGGCACACCCAAACAACATAGAACCTGGTTGAACAACGTGAAATTCTAAAAAATACAATACTAGAGCAATGAAATCTATTCAGCACCCCCCAATGTACGTGAATTTTAAATGCCGAAGCCTACACAAGGGTAAATTATCAAATCCGTTCGAATTCGTTTCTGGCGTAAGGCAAGGATGTATCTTGTGGCCTATACTTGTTTTCCTTGTCATCGACAATATAATGCGCATGACTCTGAATGGTATGTCTTCTAAGCCAAAGCTCAGGCCACCTTCAAGAAAATACTAACACTACCACTGTTGAATCTCGGGCAGCTGGACTGGAAATCAATATGTATTCATAATTGTCATTTCCAAACTGATTTGAAGAATCATACTATATAATAAATACTAAGGTCAAGATCTACAAAAAAATGCCGTGAGATGTATAACCTATCGATTATGGTTGTTCCATTTGGCCCATTCTAAAAAAATGGGTTAGTACATATAAAACGGAATTACAGATCGAAAATTGAATTTCTTTATAACTGCTGTACAGATCTTAATAAAACCTAAACTTGATAAAAGCATAAGATGTTATCTATTGACTTCAAAAAGGACGACTACAAAATCGTTATGATTTAAAAAGTTACAGAGTTTTGGCCAACGAAAAACGACTCTGAACCACTGAGCACCGTCGATATAGAAAAAAGTTATTCGATTTGAGTCGTTTCGATCTGAATTGCAATCTTCAGGCCCCTATCAAAAACACATGTATAGGCTAATAAATATCAAATTATAACTTTTAGTGCGAATAGATTTATATTCATATATGGACAAATCCGAAAAACATTAAACCAAGGACTTAATTTTAAAACTGTCAAAATCATATATTTGTGTTTATGGAAAAGTTTACCATATATTGATCCTTTAGAATATTTAATGGATACAATTTTTGATTGGTCTCTTCGTAAATGGCATATCTTTATTTGCACCCATCTCGAATTTTTATAATTTTTTTTTAAAGAATATGTTTTTCAAAAGTTCATAAAAATAGTAGAAACATCAATTTAGGTATCAAGTTTCATTAGGGGCTCAAAGCCTGCTTAATTTTATGCAATTGGATGTAAGAACCATAGAATAAATAAATACCTAGAAAGTCAACGAAACGTCAAAGTACACCTGGGACCTGTCAATAGTACGGATCAGTAATAGTGTATTGGTAAGCCTAAAAAGAGCTTTTACTTTTCTTAATGAATACAAACAGTTGCACAAAAAAGTATGATATGATGGGACGAAAATTTTCTTCAAGATTTTCTCCGTAATTTTAAGAAATTTTCTTGAGAAATCCATATTTTAAGGTATAGAATGAGTTTTACTTGATTTTAGGATAATTAAAATCTATAAACAATTTTTTATTCTAAATTTCATTATTTTTTTAATACCAAAAATTGCAGCCCTACTTGTTCAATACAAATTAAGCAAAAACAAAAAAAAGAATGTCGAAAGAAAACAAAATAAAAAATTTTCAGTTTGTAAAAAATAAAAAGTGTTTCGACATCAAAATAATGTTAAAATATTTAAAAAAAAATAACATTTTATGTGTGCAATTTAGAACAGTGCGTTTCATTCAAAATAACGCGTAATTTTTCAAACAAAATTTTGAGTACAAAAAGCTTTTCTGTTTGTCAAAAAAGCTTTCATTTCGTGTACGTGTGATTTAGTAGAATACTAAATTTTAGTGGATCGACCTTCTATATATTCTTCTATGGTAAGAACCCACATAAAAAGTAATTGGAGTGATATAAATAACGTCAAGTAAAAAAGGATTTACAATGTGTAGCGTCCGTCACAGAAATAAAGTTTTTTTTTTTTTTAATTTGACTAGTGCAATTTCTCTTTTTTCTCCTATTGAACCTGGTTCGTAAAGAGAACTTTTAGTATGCTTTACATTAGGCTAAAAATATATAGATGATAATATATAGCAGTTTACAGAAAAATATGTAAAGGAAAGTGTGTAGCGTCCGTCACAGTATATATTTTTTCTAAAATTATATTTATTAAATACCAAATTTACGAACAAATGTCTGTCTTATTCATAAAGCAATAACACTGTCTATATCCACAGATTCAATTTATGGTATTAGGTGTTAAAAAAATTTGATGCTTTTGAAAAAACAAAAAAAAAATGATTTTTTTTGACAATCTAACAGCTGGCCGCAGCATTCTTAGGACGAAAATTAAGACGTAAAAAAATGTTAAACTATAAATGTAAAAACGTATTTTTAACCGCGAACATGGAGAGGAAGGAGATGAAATTCAAGAAAAAATAACACTATTATTTTCACTGATTAACGAACCCTTAAAAAATATATTAAAAATGAATTTGTCGTAATAAAAAACATTCATCTAAAAACTGTATCGTCCGTCACGTAGCGTCCGCAACAGTTCATTTATGGATTTTCGAAGCAACTGGAAATCTTTTAATATTTTTTGAAAGCTGTTTTGTAATCCTCTGATTTTCCTCTATATTTAATATATTTAAAATTTTTTTATTACTATGACCGATTTGATAAAAATTACAAAAACATGTGTTGAAAAACTGTCACTTCCATTTTTTGTAGCGTCCACCACAGCGAATATCTTTCTCCCCCAAAACAAGTACGTAAATTAACAAATGCCATTCGAGAGCGCTATCGATGGACTATAATTCTCCGAAATCTGTGCAAAGATATGTTGTGTAAAACGACAATGAAATCCGTACAAATGTATCATAGGTCTCGCAGGATTGGCTATTATGTATATCACATATGGGTACTTCCATGGTTATGTGCGTGACATTTGTACACGTTTTATTGTCTTTGAATATTGTGGAAATAAAAATGGATTGGAATTTTTGAATGAATTTTAGAATCGTACATTATATGTGATGAGTTCTTTCTAAAAAGTATATATATTAAAAAATTGAGCACTGAGTAACCAAGTTCCATGCACTCAAAGTTGACTTACGCACGTGACAAAAAAAGTAAGTGCCCTTCAGAGTCGTAAGGAATATTGTAAAAGTAAGCGAATTATAGGAGATTTTTTTTTTCGGAAAAAATGTTTTTATAAAGGCTATTAATGGACCTTTATAATCATGTTTTGTTCAAAAACAAGTATGCATTGGTTGGCTAAGAAAAAACAAATTTGTTCATTACGCACGTTACATTACGCACGTGACACTTTTTACCTTCATACATATTTTAGTAATTTAATATATATTTTCAGAAGTTTGTAAGAAAAAATTTGGCACAGATCATTGTTTTGATATTGGGACCATGGCTATTGAAATCGGTCCATTATTTATGGTACCTCCCATAGGTCCCACTTCCCGGAATTGATATTTTGGCCACAAATATCAATATTTTTCCATGAAGTTTGAACCAAATACTCCTTATGTAAAACTGAATCACTGTACAAATTTCGTTGAAATCGGTCCACATTTGACCATAGCTCCCATACAAACTCTTCTGTCAAAATGCACTAAATGAAGCAAAAATCACTAAAACACTCGTAAATCTGAAGATAATGAGGATTCTGAGTTCATTTTTTGCATACATAATTTTTGTAAAAGCCGTAATCAATTTTCTAAATTTCAAGGTAATCGGTCCATATTTGACCCTAGGCCCCATGTAAGCCAAACTGACAAAAACAGCTTAAATATATAAGTTTTGAGAAAATATTTCTATGATGGCAAAATTTAGCAAATATTAGCCTTTATACAGGAAGAAGAACACCTTTGACCTTAGTGGTGAAGGGTATCGTATGGTCGGACTTGACCGACTATAGCACTTTCTTACTTGTCTTAAATTAAAATAAAATTTATCAAATGGACATAAATGAACAGCATTGAATTTTTCGTACTTACTATTACGCACGTGACAAAGTTCAAAAATCCAAAAAAAAAATTACTTATTGTAGAAAGCTATTAATTTCAATAATTTATTTAAGCAAACAAAAAACTTGCTTTAGAAACTAAACAACAAGACACTTCAACTGATAATGAGCAACTAGTGGCATTATATGGTTCTTTTGCCTTACGCACGTGACAAAGGAATGTTGCCGAAAAAAACATTTAAATATCCCGTTATTGATGCACAGTTTGCTCTCATCTCACATTTTTATATTTATTTGTTGTTGTATCAGTTACTTACATACCAAACTGCAATATTACATATATATTATTTTCGTCAGCAGCAATGACAAATAATGAATGTTAAAGCTTTTAAATTGAATTAAAGAGCCTTTTGTTTTACATACCATTTTTTTTGCATTTAAGATTATGATAAGCTGAAAATTTGTTTACATGGTAAAATCTTAATAGTTTCTTTTCAATTTTCTGTTCTTAAAAATCTTATGCGAGCGTTTTGATTTTTTAACTAACGGTGGACCATTTCATGGAAATGCCCATATATAACAACATAACCAAAATTAAAAGTAAATAATAATAAGAACTAGTAATAAGCAACCATACAAAATATTTCATTACACTAAACATATGTAAGTAGTGTAGGGTGTCTTCGAAAAGGACTTAACTGACTACTCTTCTGCTAATGAATATATTTCGTGATACCTTAATCTTACCAAAAAGTATTAATCATGGCCAACACTACAATTCCATATATTGTTTAGACAAAAAGTACCGTTCAGTACAAACAATTGCAAACAAAAGCTACTAGTTTAGAAAAATCATACAAAAGATCCCCATTACAAGTACAAAAGCACACAATTACCCATCCATTACCACCCAACTCATCACTATTTCTATTTTGTTTACAATCTCTTTTTCGTATCAACAACAAAACACTTCTCTTTTTTCCAAAGAAATTCTCTTGTATTCTTGTTAAGTTTTCTTTCGTCTCTTTCAGTTTTATTCTACCGGTTCGTGTGTTTGTCACATTTTGCAAAGTGTCTTGTCAAAAGTTAGTGAAATTTTAAGAAAAATACCTTAAATTGTTAATAAAATAAAGGTAAAGTATTTTTAAATCTTAATTTGACAATAAACAATTAAAGAAATAATGAAATATTCGCAAATAGAAGTCTAATTTAGTTTTAAAATGTGTTACTATTTCTGTTGTTTTGTTGTGAACAAAACTTGTGAAATACCCGCGTGTTTTTTTGATAAAGCAAAAAGCACGAAAGTTAAAGAAGAATGTAGAGACTAAAACAGAAATGATAAAGAACGATAAAAACAAATAAATAAAGAGGGGGAAAATATGAAGTTGAATTGTTTTGGTTTAGTATCGAAGGTTGCCACTAGTTTATTTTGAAGATAAAGAAATTTTTGATAGAAAAATGTCTAGAAAATTTTTGATAGAAAAATTTCTATAGAAAGTTTTTGATAGAAAAATTTCTATAGAAAATTTTTGATAGAAAAATTTCTATAGAAAATTTTTGATAGAAAAATTTCTATAGAAAATTTTTGATAGAAAAATTTCTATAGAAAATTTTTGATAGAAAAATTTCTATAGAAAATTTTTAATAGAAAAATTTCTATAGAAAATTTTTGATAGAAAAATTTCTATAGAAAGTTTTTGACAGAAAAATTTCTATAGAAAATTTTTAATAAAAAAATTTCTATAGAAAATTTTTGATAGAAAAATTTTTATAGAAAGTTTTTGATAGAAAAATTTCTATAGAAAATTTTTGATAGAAAAATTTCTACAGATAATTTTTGATAGATAAATTTCTACAGATAATTTTTGATAGAAAAATTTCTATAGAAAATTTTTGATAGAAAAATTTCTATAGAAAATTTTTGATAGAAAAATTTCTATAGAAAATTTTTGATAGAAAAATTTCTACAGAAAATTTTTGAT
This sequence comes from Stomorhina lunata, assembly GCA_933228675.1. Taxonomy (NCBI): domain Eukaryota; kingdom Metazoa; phylum Arthropoda; class Insecta; order Diptera; family Rhiniidae; genus Stomorhina; species Stomorhina lunata. The sequence continues at coordinate 47,781,289 of OW121742.1, read as the reverse complement.
AGAAAAATTTCTATAGAAAATTTTTGATAGAAAAATTTCTATAGAAAATTTTTGATAGAAAAATTTCTATAGAAAATTTTTAATAGAAAAATTTCTATAGAAAATTTTTGATAGAAAAATTTCTATAGAAAATTTTTGATAGAAAAATTTCTATAGAAAATTTTTGATAGAAAAATTTTGATAGAAAATTTTTGATAGAAAAATTTCGATAGAAAATTTTTGATAGAAAAATTTCTATAAAAAATTTTTGATAGAAAAATTTCTATAGAAAATTTTTGATAGAAAAATTTCTATAGAAAATTTTTGATAGAAAAATTTCTATAGAAAATTTTTGATAGAAAAATTTCTATAGAAAATTTTTGATAGAAAAATTTCTATAGAAAATTTTTGACAGAAAAATTTCTATAGAAAATTTTTGATAGAAAAATTTCTATAGAAAATTTTTGATAGAAAAATTTCTATAGAAAATTTTTGATAGAAAAATTTCTATAAAAAATTTTTAATAGAAACATTTCTATAGAAAATTTTTGATAGAAAAATTTCTATAGAAAGTTTTTGATAGAAAAATTTCTATAGAAAATTTTTGATAGAAAAATTTCTACAGATAATTTTTGATAGAAAAATTTCTATAGAAAATTTTTGATAGAAAAATTTCTATAGAAAATTTTTGATAGAAAAATTTCTACAGAAAATTTTTGATAGAAAAATTTCTATAGAAAATTTTTGATAGAAAAATTTCTATAGAAAATTTTTGATAGAAAAATTTCTATAGAAAATTTTTGATAGAAAAATTTCTATAGAAAATTTTTGATAGAAAAATTTCTATAGAAAATTTTTGATAGAAAAATTTCTATAGAAAATTTTTGATAGAAAAATTTCTATAGAAAATTTTTGATAGAAAAATTTCTATAGAAAATTTTTGATAGAAAAATTTCTATAGAAAATTTTTGATAGAAAAATTTCTATAGAAAATTTTTGATAGAAAAATTTCTATAGAAAATTTTTGATAGAAAAATTTCTATAGAAAATTTTTGATAGAAAAATTTCTATAGAAAATTTTTGATAGAAAAATTTCTATAGAAAATTTTTGATAAAAAAATTTTTATAGAAAATTTTTGATAGAAAAATTTCTACAGAAAATTTTTGATATAAAAATTTTGTAGAAAATTTTTGATAGAAAAATTTCTATAGAAAATTTTTGATAGAAAAATTTCTATAGAAAATTTTTGATAGAAAAATTTCTATAGAAAATTTTTGATAGAAAAATTTCTATAGAAAATTTTTCATAGAAAAATTTTGTAGAAAATTTTTCATAGAAAAATTTTGTAGAAAATTTTTCATAGAAAAATTTTGTAGAAAATTTTTCATAGAAAAATTTTGTAGAAAATTTTTCATAGAAAAATTTTGTAGAAAATTTTTCATAGAAAAATTTTGTAGAAAATTTTTCATAGAAAAATTTTGTAGAAAATTTTTCATAGAAAAATTTCTATACAGAATTTTTGTTAGAAAGATTTCTATAGAAAATTTTTGATAGAACAATTTGTATAGAAAATTTTTGTTAGAAAAATTTCTATAAAAAATTTTTGATAGAAAAATTTCTATAATAAAATTTTTGATCGAAAAATTTCTAAAGAAAATTTTTGATAAAAAAATTTCTATGGATAATTTTTGATAAAAAAATTTCTATAGAAAATTTTTAATAGCAAAATTTTTAAAAAAAAATTTAGATACACACAATTTCTTTAAAAAATTTTTCATAGAAAAATTTTTCTATTAAAACATTTCTATAGAAATTTTTTGAGAGAAAAATTTCTATAGAAAATTTTTAAGAGAAAAATTTCTATACAAAATTTTTGAGAGCAAAATTTCTATAGAAATTTTTGATAGAAAAATTTCTACAGAAAATTTTTGATAGAAAAATTTCTATAGAAAATTTTTGATAGAAAAAATTCTGTAGAAAATATTTGATAGAAAAATTTCTACAGAAAATTTTTGATAGAAAATTTCTATAGAAAATTTTTGATAGAAAAATTTCTATAGAAAATTTTTGATAGAAAAATTTCTATAGAAAATTTTTGAAAGAAAAATTTCTATAGAAAATTTTTGATAGAAAAATTTCTATAGAAAATTTTTCATAGAAAATTTTTCATAGAAAAATTTTGTAGAAAATTTTTCATAGAAAAATTTTGTAGAAAATTTTTCATAGAAAAATTTTGTAGAAAATTTTTCATAGAAAAATTTTGTAGAAAATTTTTCATAGAAAAATTTTGTAGAAAATTTTTCATAGAAAAATTTTGTAGAAAATTTTTCATAGAAAAATTTCTATACAGAATTTTTGATAGAAAAATTTCTATAGAAAATTTTTGATAGAACAATTTCTATAGAAAATTTTTGATAGAAAAATTTCTACAGAAAATTTTTGATAGAAAAATTTCTATAAAAAATTTTTGATAGAAAAATTTCTATAATAAAATTTTTGATCGAAAAATTTCTAAAGAAAATTTTTGATAAAAAAATTTCTATGGATAATTTTTGATAAAAATATTTCTATAGAAAATTTTTAATAGCAAAATTTAAAAAAAAAAAATTTAGATACACAGAATTTCTTTAAAAAATTTTTCATAGAAAAATTTTTCTATTAAAACATTTCTATCGAAATTTTTTGAGAGAAAAATTTCTATAGAAAATTTTTAAGAGAAAAATTTCTATACAAAATTTTTGAGAGCAAAATTTCTATAGAAATTTTTGATAGAAAAATTCTATAGACAATTTTTGATAACAAAATTTCTATAAAAAAAAAAATTTTATAGAAAAATTTCTATAAAAAATTTTTGATAGAAAAATTTCTATAAAAATATTTTGATAGAAAAATTTCTATAAAAAAATTTTGATAGAAAAATTTCTATAGAAAATTTTTGGTAGAAAAATTTCTATAGAATATTTTTGATAGAAAAATTTGTGTAGCAAATTTTCAATAAAAAAATTTCTATAAAAAATTTTTGATAGAAAAATTTCCATAGAAAATTTTTGTTAGAAAAAGAAAAAAAACAAATTTCTGTAGAAAATTTTTGATAGAAAAATTTCTATAGAAAATTTTTGATAGAAAAATTTCTATAGAAAATTTTTAATAAAAAAAAATTCCTATAGAAAATTTTTGATAGAAAAATTTCTATAGAAAATTTTTGATAGAAAAATTTCTATAGAAAATTTTTGATAGAAAAATTTGATAGAAAAATTTGATAGAAAAATTTCTATAGAAAATTTTTGATAGAAAAATTTCTATAGAAAATTTTTGATAAAAAAATTTCTATAGAAAGTTTTTGATAGAAAAATTTCTATAGAAAATTTTTGATAGAAAAATTTCTATAGAAAATTTTTGATAGAAAAATTTCTATAGAAAATTTTTGATAGAAAAATTTCTATAGAAAATTTTTGATAGAAAAATTTCTATAGAAAATTTTTGATAGAAAAATTTCTATAAAAAATTTTTGATAGAAAAATTTCTATAGAAAATTTTTGATAGAAAAATTTCTATAGAAAATTTTTGATAGAAAAATTTCTATAGAAATTTTTTGATAGAAAAAGTTCTATAGAAAATTTTTGATAGCAAAAGTTCTATAGAAAATTTTTGATAGAAAATCTTTAATAGAAAAATTTATCTAGAAAATTTTTTATAGAAAAACTTCTATGGAAACATTTTTAATAGTAAAATTTTTAATAGTAAAATTTTTATCTACAATTTTTGTTAGAAAATTTTTTGTTACAAAAATTTTTGATAAAAAAATTTTTTATAAAAAAAATTTTGATAGAAAAATTGTTGATAGAAAAATTTTTAATAGAAAATTTTTGATAGAAAAATTTTTGATCGAAAATTTTTTATGGACAAATTCTTGATAGAAAAATTTTTCATAGAAAATTTTTTGATAGAAAATTTTTAATAGAAAAATTTTTGAGATAAAAATTTTTGATATAAAAATTTTCGATAAAAAAGTTTTTGAAAGAAAAATTTTTATTGAAAATTTTTGAATATACAAAAATTATTTTTTACAAATTTAAGAATTGCAGTCATTAAATTTATTCATTTTAATTTCAATTTTATTGCCTTTGTGGCCGATAGCCTATCATTTTATCTCTATAATATATTTCATTTTATAGTATTTTGAGCTTAATTTGAAGAAAACTGACTAATTAATATCATTCAAATGCCCACGTTATCATTAATTTATAGCAAATAAAATATAATTTCAAATCTGTTTCGTTTTTTTTTTCTTCACTTCCATTCCAACTTTAGCTGTTACAGTTTTTGACTTTTTAAAAAACATTTAAACATTCATTAACTTTATCTCTAGTATTTTTGAAGGCATTTGTCTTAGAGGCTATTAACTTGTATGAAAAAAACAAAAATTAACTACAAAAATTATAGAAAGTAGTCGTTATTGTTGTTATTTTGTGGTCTATTATTTTATTTTTTATTTTTATTAAATTGATATAAAAAAGACAATAATACAGACAGACTCCTCGTACCGAAGTAAAGAAAAAAAAAATAGTACAAATTATAATCAATTACTAGTAATGAATTGTCTACAATTTGTTATTGCATGATATCTGTACATTAATTAAAATTGAAATAAATAGTTTTTTTTTTATTTTTCTTATTTCGATCTGCGAGGAGTTTAGACTGTTTTTCTTTCGATAAACATAAGTTTTTTGGTTCAAATGGGTTTTTTTTTTTGAAATAGTTAAGTGGGCTTCTGAGCTTGACTGACTCAGTTAGTTTGACGATTTGACAGTTTGTTGGGTTTGTTTGATTGTTAAATAGATTTTCTCTGAACAATTTTTATTTATGATTTTTGCTCCTTATTTTGTGTTAATTAAATTATCGCGTTTTGAAGAGTTTTCCTTCCACTTGTACTTATTTCTATCATTTTCACATTTTATTTGCTATAAATTCTATCTATTGTTGAACTGTTTTTTGTAGGGTAAGACATGAAGACAATTAATAATTTTTATTCAAATTTTTATATTAATTGCTACTTGAGATTTTAGCCTAATTATCACATTTTCAAAGAAGTTTAAAGAAATTGTTAGCTGAAACGTTAAGGAACAAAAGTACTTGAAGCCTTACCAAAAATGATTCTGTTATTAAAGAGATTTATGCAGAAAATTTCATATTTTTATAGGAAATTTTTCAAAAATCTCTAATTTTTTAAGGAAATTTTTCTAAAATTTCCTATTATTTTAAGGAAATTTTTCAAAAATTTCCTATTATTTTAAGGAAATTTTTCAAAAATTTCCTATTATTTTAAGGAAATTTTTCAAAAATTTCCTATTATTTTAAGGAAATTTTTCAAAAATTTCATATTTTTTTAAGAATATTTTTCAAACATTTTTTATTTTTTAAGGAATTTTTCAAAAATTTCCTATTTTTAAGGAAATTTTTCAAAAATTTCCTATTTTTTAAGGAAATTTTTCAAAAATTTTCTATTTTTTAAGGAAATTTTTCAAAAATTTTCTATTTTTTTAAGGAAATTTTTCAAAAATTTCCAATTTTTTTAAGGAAATTTTTCAAAAAGTTCCTATTTTTTTAAGGAAATTTTTCAAAAATTTCCTATTTTTTTATAGGAAATTTTTCAAAAATTTCCTATTTTTTATAGGAAATTTTTCAAAAATTTCCTATTTTTTATAGGAAATTTTTCAAAAATTTCTTTTTTAAGGAAATTTTTCAAAAATTTTCTAGTTTTTATAGGAAATTTTTCAAAAATTTTCTATTTTTTATAGGAAAATTTTCAAAAATTTCCTATTTTTTTAAGGAAATTTTTAAAAAATTTCGTATTTTTTTTATGGAAAATTTTCAAAAATTTCCTATTTTTTTATGGAAAATTTTTAAAAATGTCCAATTTTTATTGAAATTTTTTCAAAAATTTACTATTTTTTTTAAATTTTTCAAAAATTTACTATTTTAATTGAAAATTTTTCAAAAATTTCCTATTTTTTTTAAGGAAATTTTTCAAAAATTTTGTATTTTTTAAGGAAATTCTTCAAAATTCCTTAAAAAATTAAGGAAATTCTTCAAAAATTTCCTATTTATTTAAGGAAATTTTTCAAAAATTTCCTATTTTTTTAAATAAATTTTTCAAAAATTTCCTATTTTTTTAAGGAAATTTTTCAAAAATTTCCTATTTTTTTAAGGAAATTTTTCAAAAATTTCCTATGTTTTTAAGGAAATTTTTCAAAAATTTCGTATTTTTTTAAGGAAAAATTTCAAAAATTTCCTATTTTTTTAAGGAAAATTTTCAAAACTTCCTATTTTTTAAGGAAAACTTTCAAAATTTTCTTATTTTTTTAAGGAAATTTTTCAAAAATTTCCTGTTATTTTAAAGACAATTTTCAAAAATTTCCTTTTTTTTAAGGAAATTTTTCAAAAATTTCCTATTTTTTTTAAAATTTCAAAAATTTCTTATTTTTATTAAAAATTTTTCAAAAAATTCCTATTTTTATTGAAAATTTTTCAAAAATTTCCTATTTTAATTGAAAATTTCTAAAAAAATTTCCTATTTTTATTGAAAATTTTTCAAAAATTATTGAAAATTCTTCAAAAATTTCCTATTTTTATTGAAAAATTTTTAAAAATTTGATATTTTTATTGAAAATTTTTGAAAAATTTCTTATTTTTATTGAAAAATTTTCAAAAATTTCCTATTTTTATTGAAAATTTTTCAAAAATTCCCTATTTTTATTGAAAATTTTTCAAAAATTCCCTATTTTTATTGAACAGTTTTCAAAAATTCCCTATTTTTATTGAAAATTTAAAAAAAAATTCCTATTTTAATTGAAAATTTTTCAAAAATTTCCTATTTTTATAGGAAATTTTTCAAAAATTCCCTATTTTTATTGAACAGTTTTCAAAAATTCCCTATTTTTATTGAAAATTTAAAAAAAATTCCTATTTTAATTGAAAATTTTTGAGAAAATTTCCTATTTTTATTGAAAAATTTTCAAAAATTTCCTATTTTTATTCAAAATTTTTCAAAAATTTCCTATTTTTATTAAAAATTTTTCAAAAATTTCCTACTTTTTTAGGAAAGTTTTTCAAAAATTTCCTATTTTTATTGAAAATTTTTCAAAAATTTCCTATTTTTATTGAAAATTTTTCAAAAATTTCCTATTTTTATTGAACATTTTTCAAAAATTTCCTATTTTTATTAAAAATTTTTCAAAAATTTCCTATTTTTATTGAACATTTTTCAAAAATTTCCTATTTTTATTGAAAATTTTTCAATTTTTTTTTAAATGTTTATGATCAAGTAATTCAGTTTAACTTTATTCAATAACATTTTTGACTAAAGCTTAAATTTCCTTTGCCTTCGTCTATAGGAATTTTAATTTTTCTTCAAATTTTAACATGTTTCATGTCAGATTTATTAAATTTCATATCAAAGCAAATGCCACAAAGAAACACTTGTACTTGTATCTTATTTGAAGACATTTTTTCGTATAGAATTTCTTTCTGAAAGACCACATGTGACAACGAACTAACAACCCCCCATTGAGAGCTTTTGGATTCTAAAAAAAAGAACCGTAAACATCTTAACGGGAACTTGTTGTTTAGCTTTAACTTTAAAGTTTTCCCCAAAATTCACACATAACTTTATACTCCCCATACGGATTAACTACAAATAATAATCTAAGCTAAAATGAAAAGAACAAATCCTGCCAACAAACGAAAGGCGGCCACAAAATGAAGTTTTATCTTTCAAGTCTTTAGTTAGTTTTTTTCGTAGTTTTCTTGGTTGTTTAGCATTTTTTCAATTGAAGTCGTAATTTGAGTCGACATTCTCTCCTTCCTCATCATTATTATCATCATTGTCAGCAATGTCATCGTTATTATCATCCTTGGGTTTATATTTTATGTTTTGTAGTTAGTTTTTGTTGTTTGTTTTGTTAATATGACTTAGTCCCAAGAATTATAAACAACCACACCGATGGACGCAGGACGGACGGATGGGCAAGCGAAAACAGTCGGACGGTCAGACAGACATTTCATTTCAAGTGAACTTAAACTTAACTGGCCAAGCCTTTTTCTCCGAATATATTCAGACAACATATTGTCTGTTGTTGTTCTGACTACTTAACGAAATACGAGGGTGGTCTGAGATGGTTGGAAGTATTATATTCGTTTGAAGGATCCATTGATGCCATCATATTTGAAATAAAGAGAGCTCTAAATGAAATTTGTAGTTGGATTTTCTTAAATAAAAATCTAACCTTTTAATATAAAAACTCTACAAAATACGCAAATATAATGACATATTATACAAAATCATTTAGCATTAAAATGTTTACTTAGTACTCGGGCTTTGCAAAATTATCGACTTTTTTCGGAAACCCTCCCATTAAAGATTTTACAGTTGCTTCTGATACCTTTTTGGAGCATGTGTTCCACCTGCGCTTAAAATCGGACATGTTCTTGCAAATCTTTTCTGTGTTCTTCAATTCCTTTTTTACCAGAACCCAATACCTTTCCACAGGCCGAAGTTCTGGACAGTTAGGTGGATTTGCCTCTCGTGGTACAAAAATGACATTATTCTTTGAGTACCACTCAAGTGCCTTTTTTCCATAATGGCATGATGCCAAATCGGGCCAAAAAAATGTAGTCACTCTGTGCTCTCTTAAGAAGGGTAACAACCGTTTTTGTAGGCACTCCTTTATATAAATTTCTGTGTTTATTGTGCCAGATGCCACAATTACTTTACTTCTTTTGCCACAACTGCAAATAGCTTGCCACACGAGAAACTTCATAGAGAATTTTGTTTGTTTTTTTGTGCGAAACTCTTGCCGAACATTGCCCCGTTTATCAGCAACATAAAAATCTTGACCAGGAAGTTGAGAAAAGTCTGCCAGTACGTATGTTTCATCATCCATCACACAACAGGTGTATTTTTTTATAAAATCAGACTTCAATTTTTTCGCTCGTTTTTTTGCTTCTAAGTTCTTTATAGCATTGCGATCTGGAACCTTTTGGACTTTGTATGTCTTCAGTCCAGCATAAGCTTTGACTCTATGTGCAAAATTCGTAGAACATTTCACCGTACGAGCTGCTTTTCTTAAAGAAGTGTTAGGCGCTCTTCGAAAGAGTCGCTCGACTTCTTTTGCCTTACCAATATCTGTAGGACCTTTTTTCCTCCCTGATCCAGGTTTTCTTTCAATGCTCAGGTTTTCCTTATACCGTCTGATGGCATTAGAAACCGTTCGAGGGTCAACTTTCAAATTTTTAGCTATTTTTTTAAAAGTCCATGACAGATTTTTTTGAAAAGTTTTAATTATATTTTCACAAACTTTTTTTTCGCAGTCCATTTTGATTGAAATAACTATTGAAAATTAATAATTTCTAAAATAATAGTATCTGACATATCTATAGAAACTAACTTGATCAAAAAATAAATTATTTCTTGCACTATGGATAAATTTTGTCTAAAATAGTAAATGCATATTTTTTTTAGAACACTCTTTATAACATCTTTTAACTTCTTCAAGCCAAAAATTGCCATTATTAACTTGTATACCCAATAGTAAGATGTCAATTAAAATCAATATACATACGTTCGGTTTTAAAATTGTATATACGCTAGGACCTAAATGGAACCTCTACAATATTGGCAACAGCATAGACAAGTCTACTGAAAATCTTTGCAATTCTAAAAGCTTTCCTGAACATTCAAGAAACGATCCTCGTTTCTGGACATACAATCTATATGTAACTCTCTAGCTATTGTACCTTTCTATTCATTTGTTCATGTCCATGTTCTCCACTTCACATTCACTTGTCGCATCAACTTCAATGACATTAAGTAAAAATATATTTTATAAAAAAAAAATAAAAGCATGTAAACTTCGTTAAAGTTCCTTAGGGATTGCTACGATTGCTGTTGGTTTTCTTTTTTTTATTTTAACCCCAAAACAGACGACATTCATATATATTTACTTATAAAAATTTTTATATGTCTCTTCTGTTTTTTTTTTTTATTTATTTTCCTTTAATTCTTATAAAAAGGGACAATTTTCATTCCTCAAATAATTAGGGTTCAATTTTTGCATCAGTGCATTTTCTGTGGAAAAAATTATAAAAAAAAAAATTGTCCTCCAAAAATATATCATGAACTCAGCCTGGAAACGAAACAAGTTAAATCTAAACTAATTAGGGACAAACTAAACTCCTCTAGTGAAAGCAAAAATATCAAAATATGAACAATTTAAAAAGTTAAGTATTTCCAGGAATTTAAAGAAATTTTAGCAATTATAAAAATCTTAAGTTACTTAAGATTATGTTTGGTTACTCGTAAACTAATATGTCCATCTAATGTTAGACATATTCAGAAAAAGGTGTTAAATGCCAGATTTTAATACTTAATAAATATGTAATGCGAAACTTGAATTAGCTTTCAGAATCAATGGTTTGACTTGTTTGTAGAAGCTTCTAATCTCCTCCTTCAATCCAAATTTTTGACAAAATTTCCTATAAAAATAGGAAATTTTTGACAAAATTTCTTTTAAAATTATGATATTTTTGAAAAATTTCCTTGAAAAAACAGGAAATTTTTGAAAAATTTCCTTGAAAAAATAGGAAATTTTTGAAAAATTTCCTTAAAAAAAATAGGAAATTTTTGAAAAATTTCCTTAAAAAAATAGGAAATTTTGGAAAAATTTCCTTAAAAAAATAGGAAATTTTTGAAAAATTTCCTTAAAAAATAGGAAATTTTTGAAAATTTTCCTTAAAAAAATAGGAAATTTTTGAAAAATTTCCTTAAAAAAATAGGAAATTTTTGAAAAATTTAATTAAAAAATAGGAAATTTTTGAAAATTTTCCTTAAAAAAATAGGAAATTTTTGAAATATTTCCTTAAAAAAATAGGAAATTTTTGAAAAATTTCCTTAAAAAAATAGGAAATTTTTGAAAAATTTCCTTATAAAAATAGGAAATTTTTGAAAAATTTCCTTAAAAAAATAGGAAATTTTTGAAAAATTTCCTTAAAAAAATAGGAAATTTTTGAAAAATTTCCTTAAAAAAATAGGAAATTTTTGAAAAATTTCCTTAAAAAAATAGGAAATTTTTGAAAAATTTCCTTAAAAAAATAGGAAATTTTTGAAAAATTTTCTTAAAAAAATAGGAAATTTTTGAAAAATTTCCTATAAAAAAAATTTTGAAAAATTTCCTTAAAAAAATAGGAAATTTTAGAAAAATTTCCTTAAAAAAATAGGAAATTTTTGAAAAATTTCCTTAAAAAAAATAGGAAATTTTTGAAAAATTTCCTCTAAAAAAATAGGAAATTTTTGAAAAATTTCCTCTAAAAAAATAGGAAATTTTTGAAAAATTTCCTCTAAAAAAATAGGAAATTTTTGAAAAATTTCCTCTAAAAAAATAGGAAATTTTTGAAAAATTTCCTCTAAAAAAATAGGAAATTTTTAAAAATTTTCCTTAAAAAAATACGAAATTTTTGAAAATTTTCCTTAAAAAACTAGGAAATTTTTGAAATATTTCCTTAAAAAAATAGGACATTTTTGAAAAATTTCCTTAAAAAAATAGGACATTTTTGAAAAATTTCCTTAAAAAAATAGGAAATTTTTGAAAAATTTCCTATAAAAATAGGAAATTTTTGAAAATTTTCTATAAAAATAGGATATTTTTGAAAAATTTCCTATAAAAATAGGAAATTTTTGAAAAATTTCCTATAAAAAAATAGGAAATTTTTGAAAAATTTCCTATAAAAAAATAGGAAATTTTTGAAAAATTTCCTATAAAAAAATAGGAAATTTTTGAAAAATTTCCTATAAAAAAATTTCCTTATAAAAATAGGAAATTTTTGAAAAATTTCCTATAAAAAAAATAGGAAATTTTTGAAAAATTTCCTATAAAAATACGAAATTTTTGAAAAATTTCCTATAAAAATAGGAAATTTTTGAAAAATTTCCTATAAAAATAGGAAATTTTTGAAAAATTTCCTATAAAAATAGGAAATTTTTGAAAAATTTCCTATAAAAATAGGAAATTTTTGAAAAATTTCCTATAAAAATAGGAAATTTTTGAAAAATTTCCTATAAAAATAGGAAATTTTTGAAAAATTTCCTATAAAAATAGGAAATTTTTGAAAAATTTCCTATAAAAATAGGAAATTTTTGAAAAATTTCCTATAAAAATAGGAAATTTTTGAAAAATTTCCTATAAAAATAGGAAATTTTTGAAAAATTTCCTATAAAAATAGGAAATTTTTGAAAAATTTCCTATAAAAACAGGAAATTTTTGAAAAATTTCCTATAAAAATAGGAAATTTTTGAAAAATTTCCTTAAAAAATAAGAAATTTTTGAAAAAGTTCTTTTTAAAAATAAGAAAATTTTCCTTTAAAAAATAGGACATTTTTGAAAAATTTCCTTGAAAACATAGGAATTTTTTCAAAAATTTCCTTAAAAAAATGGGAAATTTTTGAAAAATTTCCTTAAAAAAATAGGAAATTTTTGAAAAATTTCCTTAAAAAAATAGGAAATTTTTGAAAAATTTCCTTAAAAAATAGGAAATTTTTGAAAAATTTCCTTAAAAAAATAGGAAATTTTTGAAAAATTTCTTTAAAAAAATAGGAAATTTTTGAAAAATTTCCTTAAAAAAATAGGAAATTTTTCAAAAATTTCCTTAAAAAAATAGGAAATTTTTGAAAATTTTCCTTAAAAAAATAGGAAATTTTTGAAAAATTTCCTTAAAAAATAGGAAATTTTTGAAAAATTTCCTTAAAAAAATAGGAAATTTTTGAAAAATTTCTTTAAAAAAATAGGAAATTTTTGAAAAATTTCCTTAAAAAAATAGGAAATTTTTCAAAAATTTCCTTAAAAAAATAGGAAATTTTTGAAAAATTTCCTTAAAAAAATAGGAAATTTTTGAAAAATTTCTTTAAAAAAATAGGAAATTTTTGAAAAATTTCCTTAAAAAAATAGGAAATTTTTCAAAAATTTCCTTAAAAAAATAGGAAATTTTTGAAAATTTTCCTTAAAAAAATAGGAAATTTCTGAAAAATTTTCTATAAAAATAGGAAATTTTTGAAAAATTTTCTATAAAAATAGGAAATTTTTGAAAAATTTTCTATAAAAATAGGAAATTTTTGAAAAATTTCCTATAAAAATAGGAAATTTTTGAAAAATTTCCTATAAAAATAGGAAATTTTTGAAAAATTTCCTATAAAAATAGGAGATTTTTGAAAAATTTCCTATAAAAATAGGAAATTTTTGAAAAATTTCCTATAAAAATAGGAAATTTTTGAAAAATTTCCTTTAAAAATAGGAAATATTTGGAAAATTTCCTTTAAAAATATTAAATTTTTGAAAAATTTCCTATTAAAATAGGAAATTTTTTTCAAAATTTTTTTTAAGTTACAAACTTTTTAAAAGATTTCATAAACAAAAACTGTTCACTTGATCAGTTCTTATTTCTAAAACATTGACCCAATAACCTCATATCATCACTTACTCCCAAAACCACTGACATTGTTACAAATATTTAACCCTTTTTTTCCACAAAACAAAATAATTTAAGTACTATAATTTCCCATTCCAAAACTTAGTTAAGTTTCAAAAAAAAAACTAAAATTTAACATCTTTTAAACGATTAACCCATAATATCGTTTATTTCTTTTTCCCCATAAATTAAATGCATGTCTACATTTTGGAAAAAAATAACTTGAACATTCTAATATGTTTAACATTCTAATATTATATCTAATTATAAGTTTTATAAATGTAAATTATTAGATGACCATATGATTATTTGTCTTGTACACACATTTTTTCCAATATTTTTTTTCATTTTCAGTATTTTTTTGACATTTTCTAATTACACAACATTTATCATCAATTATAACAGACACGCAAGCTGTTTATTTTTTTCATATTATTTTATTAATGCGAGTATAATTTTAGACGATATTATTTGTGTTATTTTTTAAATTGAAATTCTTAAGGAAGACAAAAAAATATTAAAAAAATTTTGAATTTACTTTATAAATGACGTGTTGAGTTCTTAAGTTGCGTTTATTCTTTGTTTTAGTTTTTTCTATATAATGCCATTGTTTTATGGAACTACAAATGGGTAGGGGCTCTAGTGAATGGTTGAAAGGTTTGTAATACATAGTTCTTTTTACTAGTTTTTTTTTTTTTTAATTATTGTCACCATAATTTACTTCATTCTACTAGGGTTAATTCTTATAGTGTATTGGCGTCGACCCAAAATCAAATTCTATAACCATCTTAGCCCTCTCCTGTATGCGGTCGAGAAGTACGAATGACATATGTTGCTGTCATAAGCAAAAGAGTCGATAGAATTTGAAGTATAACGTAGAAGGTCATTTAGAAAAAGTGTAGGAGAAAGAACAGAGCCTTGCGGTACCCCTGAGTTAGTTATGAACTCTTTGAAGGATATCCCATCTATTATCACTCTTATAGAGCGATCTCCTATAAATAGTCAATTTTGGAAAAATTTCCTATAAATAGTCAATTTTGGAAAAATTTCCTATAAATAGTCAATTTTCGAAAAATTCCATATAGATAGTCAATTTTCGAAAAATTTCCTATAAATAGTCAATTTTCGAAAAATTTCCTATAAATAGTCAATTTTCGAAAAATTTCCTATAAATAGTCAATTTTCGAAAAATTTCCTATAAATAGTCAATTTTCGAAAAATTTCCTATAAATAGTCAATTTTCGAAAAATTTCCTATAAATAGTCAATTTTCGAAAAATTTCCTATAAATAGTCAATTTTCGAAAAATTTCCTATAAATAGTCACTTTTCGAAAAATTTCCTATAAATAGTCAATTTTCAAAAAATTTCCTATAAATAGTCAATTTTCGAAAAATTCCCTATAGATAGTCAATTTTGGAAAAATTTCCTATAGTCAATTTTCGAAAAATTTCCTATAAATAGTCAATTTTCGAAAAATTTCCTATAAATAGTCAATTTTCGAAAAATGTCCTATAAATAGTCAATTTTGGAAAAATTTCCTATAGTCAATTTTCGAAAAATTTCCTATAAATAGTCAATTTTCGAAAAATTTCCTATAAATAGTCAATTTTCGAAAAATTTCCTATAAATAGTCAATTTTCGAAAAATTTCCTATAACTAGTCAATTTTCGAAAAATTTCCTATAAATAGTCAATTTTCGAAAAATTTCCTATAAATAGTAAAATTTCGAAAAATTTCCTATAAATAGTAAATTTTCGAAAAATTTCCTAAAAATAGCCAATTTTCGAAAAATTTCCTATAAATAGTCAATTTTCGAAAAATTTCCTATAAATAGTCACTTTTCGAAAAATTTCCTATAAATAGTCAATTTTCGAAAAATTTCCTATAAATAGTCAATTTTCGAAAAATTTCCTATAAAAAATCAATTTTCGAAAAATTTCCTATAAAAAATCAATTTTCGAAAAATTTCCTATAAATAGTCAATTTTCGAAAAATTTCCTATAAATAGTCAATTTTCGAAAAATTTCCTATAAATAGTCAATTTTCGAAAAATTTCCTATAAATAGTCAATTTTCGAAAAATTTCCTATAAATAGTTAATTTTCGAAAAATTTCCTAAAAATAGTCAATTTTCGAAAAATTTCCTAAAAATAGTCAATTTGCAAAAAATTTCCTATAAATAGTCAATTTTCGAAAAATTTCCTATAAATAGTCAATTTTCGAAAAATTTCCTATAAATAGTCAATTTTCGAAAAATTTCCTATAAATAGTCAATTTTCGAAAAATTTTCTATAACTAGTCAATTTTCAAAAAATTTCCTATAAATAGTCAATTTTCAAAAAATTTCCTATAAATAGTCAATTTTCGAAAAATTTCCTATAAATAGTCAATTTTCAAAAAATTTCCTATAAATAGTCAATTTTTGAAAAATTTCTTATAAATAGTAAATTTTCGAAAAATTTCCTATAAATTGTTAATTTTCGAAAAATTTCCTATAAATAGTCAATTTTCGAAAAATTTCCTATAAATAAAGAGTGCTCTAAATAAAATTTGTAGTTGGATTTTCTTAAATAAAAATCAAACCTTTTAATATAAAAACTCTACAAAATACGCAAATATAATGACATATTATACAAAATCATTTAGCATTAAAATGTTTACTTAGTACTCGGGTTTTGCAAAATTATCGACTTTTTTCGGAAACCCTCCCATTAAAGATTTTACTGTTGCTTCTGATACCTTTTTGGAGCATGTGTTCCACCTGCGCTAAAAATCGGTCATGTTCTTAGAAATCTTTCTGTGTTCTTCAATTCCTTTTTTACCAGAGCCCAATACCTTGCCACAGGCCGAAGTTCTGGACAGTTAGGTGGATTTGCCTCTCGTGGTACAAAAATTACATTATTCTTTGAGTACCACTCAAGTGCCTTTTTTCCATAATGGCATGATGCCAAATCGGGCAAAAAAAATGTAGTCACTCTGTGCTCTCTTAAAAAGGGTAACAACCGTTTTTGTAGGCACTCCTTTATATAAATTTCTGTGTTTATTGTGCCAGATGCCACAAATACTTTACTTCTTTTGCCACAACTGTAGATAGCTTGCCACACGAGAAACTTCTTAGGGAATTTTGTTTGTTTTTTTGTGCGAAACTCTTGCCGAACATTGCCCCGTTTATCAGCAACATAAAAATCTTGACCAGGAAGTTGGGAAAAGTCTGCCAGTACGTATGTTTCATCATCCATCACACAACAGGTGTATTTTTTTATAAAATCAGACTTCAATTTTTTCGCTCGTTTTTTTGCTTCTAAGTTCTTTATAGCATTGCGATCTGGAACCTTTTGGACTTTGTATGTCTTCAGTCCAGCATAAGCTTTGACTCTATGTGCAAAATTCGTAGAACATTTCACCGTACGAGCTGCTTTTCTTAAAGAAGTGTTAGGCGCTCTTCGAAAGAGTCGCTCGACTTCTTTTGCCTTACCAATATCTGTAGGACCTTTTTTCCTCCCTGATCCAGGTTTTCTTTCAATGCTCAGGTTTTCCTTATACCGTCTGATGGCATTAGAAACCGTTCGAGGGTCAACAATTTTTACCTATTTTTTTAAAAGTCCATGACGGATTTTTTTGAAAAGTTTTAATTATATTTTCACGAACTTTTTTTTGCAGTCCATTTTGATTGAAATAACTATTGAAAATTAATAATTTCTAAAATAATAGTATCTGACATATCTATAGAAACTAACTTGATCAAAAAATAAATTATTTCTTGCACTATGGATAAATTTTGTCTAAAATAGTAAATGCATATTTTTTTTAGAACACTCTTTAGTCAATTTTCGAAAAATTTACTATAAAAAAAATTTCCTATAAATAGTAAATTTTCGAAAAATTTCCTGTAAATACTAAATTTGTTTGTTATTGTTTTTCAACATCGAATGATTAAGTAGTTCACATTTAATATTTTAGCTACTTATGTCATTATTTGGTAATGAAAAGTTTTACTGGGTAAATATAGTTCAAGAAAAATTCGACTTGACCAACTACAATTTCATGTAACTGCATTTCATATGTAATTTAAAAATTTGTTAAAAAATATTTCTATTATTTAAATTGGCTGTCATGAACATTGCATTGAGCTCGAGTCATCGAAAAGTAGTTTTGAATGATAAATGTTGTAAATGGTATATCTTGCATTATTCCTTAACTATAGTTAAGTTTCAAAATTTTTTGATATAACCCAAACAAAAGTACTATGACCACATAATTATAGGTAACAAAACGAAACTATTATATAGTCACATTCATACTTTCATTCAAATAACATTATTTTTTGGTTTGAGGTATTTCGTTTTTTTTTTTTTGTAATTTAGGTTTAAATAGCTGAAAAATGTTTCAAAGAAAGAAACAGAAAAAAAGTATGAAAAACACTCATCAAATGTCATTTTTATGACAGTTTGATGTCATATGACAGGTTTTAATGTTTTGTTGTGTTATTACTCAGGTATTATGGGCTTTTTCGTATTTAAAAATAAATTCCTTATATAAGACGACTTCAAATAAACATGAATATTTCTATCGTGTCATAAATTACCAAAAAGAAATATTCAAATTACACAAAAAAAATTTGAAAAAAAAAAACATAAATTTTAGAGAATTATAATAAATGAAAGAAAAAGAACTATAAAAAGGTCTACAATTATTCATTGGTATCATAAGACCCATAAAAATATTGTTTTTTATTTAAGAATTTGGAATAGGGGGACTATAATTCCACACTTTAAACTGCCTTTAAAATTTCTTTTTTAAATTTTGAAATTTTTTAAGGCTTAATATTTTTATACCCTTCACCACCATAGGTGGAAAGGGTATTATAAGTTTGTGCTGATGTTTGTAACGCATAAAAATATTTGTCTTAGACCCACCTTTTAGTATATAGGCTTAGAATCACTTTCAGAGTCGATTTAGCGATGTCCGTCCGTCCGTCCGGCTGGCTGGCTGGACAGCTGGACCCCCATGTAAACCTTGTAATCAAACTACAGGTCGCAATTCTAAAGATAATTTGATGAAATTTGGCACAGATCATTTTCTTGATAATGGAACCATTGCTATTGAAATTGGTCAAAATCGGTCCATTATTTATGGTACCTCCCATAGGTCCCACTTCCCGGAATTGCTATATTGGCCACAAATATCAATATTTTTTCATGAAATTTAAAACAAATACTGCTTATGTCAACTAAAATCACTGTACCAAATTTCGTTGAAATCGGTCCACATTTGACCATAGCTCCCATACAAATTCTTCTTTAAAAACGCACTAAATGAGACAAAAAATCACTAAAACGCTCGTAAATCTAAAGATAATTGAAATTTTGAGTCTATTTTTTGCATACATAATTTTTGTAACAACTGTAATCAATCTGCCAAATTTCGAGATAATCGGTCCACATTTGACCCTAGCTCTCATATAAGTCCAAATGACGGAAACAGGTTGAATATATAAGTTTTGAGAAATTGTTTGTATGATGGCAAAATTTAGCAAATATTTGTCTTTACACAGGAAAAATAACACCTTTGACCTTAGTGGTGAAGGGTATCGTATGGTCGGCTTGACCGACTATAGCGCTTTCTTACTTGTTTAAATTTATTTTAGATATAAATTTTTAATTTCATGTTGTAATAAGATTTTTCTTTATAGTTTTTAGGACCATTTGTAGTTTGTTTATAAACAGCTTAATACATTATTATTTATTTAATTATTCTCAATGAAGTCTTTTTTAGTTTTGATTTAAATTATCATACATTTTTTTCAAGAGCTTAATTTAAATCTTTTGAAACGTGCCGAATGTAGGCCATAAAATAATGGATTTCTGAAATTTGTACCTACATAAGATTTATTAATAGAATTCCTTAATCTTTTTAAGAATGCTAATTGCAATTAGATCTAGTTTAGAATTAAATATCTCATTGTGAACTGGTTTTATAAGTTAAGAAGATAATGAATAGTTAATTGCAAAATGTATGTAAATATTTATAGTAATAAATAAATATTTTAAAAATTATCTGAGATTTATTTAAAACATGAACAACAGCAGTTTTGAACAAATTCCTAAGGCCGCTGGGAATAGCTAATAGTTAGACATAACAATTATAGGATAACAGACATTATAATTAAAAAGTTTTTGGATCCTAATTTGTTACAATTATTTATTGTTGTAATAATCAGTTTTTTTGCTAAAACCAAAAAATGTTAGTGGGAATTACTTCCTCGACACGCTTCAATAGTTTCGGCTATCATCAGCAATATGAGAATCCATAATTCTGGGCAGATCGAAATCCACTCATTATATCTAATTTGCGAGACAAACTAACTACGAATTATAGTGGCTATACGAAATACCAACATAAAGCGAAGAATATCATCTAAACAGAATTAAAGACACAACAGATTTGTTGTTGCTATAAAGGGGTTTAAAAAAGTTTTTTCTTTTAATTTTACTATTAAAAATAAAAAGAAGATTTTAAAGAATTTTTTTTTATTAAACTGTTTTTTCTAAAGGATTCTTAAATTTTCATATCAAAAAAAAAAAAAAAAAAAAAAAATATATATATATATATATATATATATATATATATATTTTTTTTTTGGTTCATTATGTCTGTAACGAATTAAGTTAAATATAATTTCTGAAGATACAACCTTTTGTAATCAAGACCTTAAAAACTAAATTCATCTTCAATTAAAGACTGAAATGTCTGTCTTTTAAATCTTCTGCATATATTTGCATATTTGGCCTAAAATCAACTACAATGAATGACAATTTTACTAACATTTTTATCTTTCCTTTTTTGTGAAATACTGCATTATTTAAGGTACGTTGCACTTCCATATTGAAATTATTAGCTCAGAATTTCAAACTATACCTTGTAATAAAAATTCCAAAAGTCTAACATTTTTTCCATAGCGAAAGTTTTCTATAGGAAAGCTTTCGATGGAGAATGTTTTCTGTAGGAAAGCTTTCGATAGCGAAAGTTTTCTGTATGAAAGCTTTTCTATAGGAAAGCTTTCGATAGTGAAAGTTTTCTAAAGGAAAGCTTTCGATAGCGAAAGTTTTCTAAAGGAAAGCTTTCGATAGCGAAAGTTTTCTATAGGAAAGCTTTCGATAGCGAAAGTTTTCTATAGGAAAGCTTTCGATAGCGAAAGTTTTCTATAGGAAAGCTTTCGATAGCGAAAGTTTTCTATAGGAAAGCTTTCGATAGCGAAAGTTTTCTATAGGAAAGCTTTCGATAGCGAAAGTTTTCAATAGGAAAGCTTTTTATAGCGAAAGTTTTCTATAGGAAAGCTTTCGATAGCGGAAGTTTTCTATAGGAAAGCTTTCGATAGCGAAAGTTTTCTATAGGAAAGCTTTCGATAGCGAAAGTTTTCTATAGGAAAGCTTTCGATAGCGAAAGTTTTCTATAGGAAAGCTTTCGATAGCGAAAGTTTTCTATAGGAAAGCTTTCGATAGTGAAAGTTTTCTATAGGAAAGCTTTCGATAGCGAAAGTTTTTTATAGGAAAGCTTTCGATAGCGAAAGTTTTCTATAGGAAAGCTTTCGATAGCGAAAGTTTTCTATAGGAAAGCTTTCGATAGCGAAAGTTTTCGATAGGAAAGCTTTCGATAGCGCAAGTTTTCTATAGGAATGCTTTCGATAGCGAAAGTTTTCTATAGGAAAGCTTTCGATAGCGAAAGTTTTCGATAGGAAAGCTTTCGATAGCGAAAGTTTTCTATAGGAAAGCTTTCGATAGCGAAAGTTTTCGATAGGAAAGCTTTCGATAGCGCAAGTTTTCTATAGGAATGCTTTCGATAGCGAAAGTTTTCTATAGGAAAGCTTTCGATAGCGAAAGTTTTCGATAGGAAAGCTTTCGATAGCGAAAGTTTTCGATAGGAAAGCTTTCGATAGCGAAAGTTTTCGATAGGAAAGCTTTCGATAGCGAAAGTTTTCTATAGGAAAGCTTTCTATAGGAAAGTTTTCTATAGGAAAGCTTTCGATAGCGAAAGTTTTCTATAGGAAAGCTTTCGATAGCGAAAGTTTTCTATAGGAAAGCTTTCGATAGCGAAAGTTTTCTATTGGAAAGCTTCCGATAGCGAAAGTTTTCTATTGGAAAGCTTTCGATAGCGAAAGTTTTCTATTGGAAAGCTTTCGATAGCGAAAGTTTTCTATAGGAAAGCTTTCGATAGCGAAAGTTTTCTATAGGAAAGCTTTCGATAGCGAAAGTTTTCTATAGGAAAGCTTTCGATAGCGAAAGTTTTCTATAGGAAAGCTTTCGATAGCGAAAGTTTTCTATAGGAAAGCTTTCGATAGCGAAAGTTTTCTATAGGAAAGCTTTCGATAGCGAAAGTTTTCTATAGGAAAGCTTTCGATAGCGAAAGTTTTCTATAGGAAAGCTTTCGATAGTGAAAGTTTTCTATAGGAAAGCTTTCGATAGCGAAAGTTTTCTATAGGAAAGCTTTCGATAGCGAAAGTTTTCTATAGGAAAGCTTTCGATAGCGAAAGTTTTCTATGGAAAGCTTTCGATAGCGAAAGTTTTCTATAGGAAAGCTTTCGATAGCGAAAGTTTTCTATGGGAAGTGTGCGCCAATTTGGTCAATTCGATGCATAATAGACTCAAAAAAGTTATTGAATCCGAAGGATATGCTACGAAATATTATTTGTTTTCTAAATTGTTAAAAAGTCTGTATTTATTATTGTGTCCGATTATTCGTTTGATCTCAAAATATGAATTATTTTTGTTATTTTTTGTTTTTTTTTTTATGAAAAAAATTGTTGTTTTTTCTCTTTTTTGGTTTTATAGACAAATAAAATAATTTTTATAGCGAAATAAATCAAAAAGATTTTTTTTATTAAAAAAGATCTTGTTAAAAAAGCACTTTAACTAAATGTTATACCGATGTCCGATTATACGTTTGAACCACTGTATATAAGAAAATATTTCATGCCATCCCAAATTCGGAAGATTTCCATTGATATCTTAATTATCTCTTTAAAAATCTATTAAATCCCTGCTAAAACAGAAATCAACCCCTGTTTTCGAAAATTCGAAAAAAAAACAATTCTAGGCTTAAGTACAAAACAATGGAAATTAAGCAAATAATAAATAACTCAATTAGTTTTGCAAATAATTTTGAAAACAACGACAAAATAATCCCAATCAACACTTAACGCCTGTCAAACTCAAGTCAATACAACCAAACAATAGTTAAACATTTAAGTGTCGTTTACCTTTTAGCAGCTAGAAAAACTTATTATTCCTACCTTCGATCCTACCGTATATCCATTTTTATTGCCAATTATTGATAAATTAAAAATGTATAAATTTACAAAAGGAAACCAAAGGATGTGTCATTGTGTTGCTTTTTAAGGATCCCAAATAACAATAAATTTTTGCTTTTGTATTTAAGGGTGGATTTGCAAAATTTGTATTTGATGTAAAATTCGTTAAAAGGGACTGAAGGAACAAATGACTCTTTTGGCGGTAGCTTTTTAGTGTATCATTGTCAATTTCTAGACATAATCAATATGATAATTATTTTTACCATTTTGTTATTTTGGCAATAACCAAAATATTCGTTCAAAGAAACGAACAATCGTCATATTGTTTTCTATAATTTATTTGTCCTTTATAACCATTTTCGCCAAGGGTAGCATGAAGTCCTTTTTGAATTTCCCTTTTAGTGTCATTCAGTCAATGAAAATGTTTTCACCAAAAGCAACAGGTTCGTGTGCAATTTTCAATCAATTTTGTTTTTTTTTTTTTGTTTACCACCAAAATACAAACTATGATTGAAAAACTTTGACATCATAAAGGGGGAAATATTTTCTATATAATATTCAATTTGTTATTGCTTTTCAATGATTATTAATGACGGTTTAATAGAAACCTCTTTCGAATACTAATGATATTGGTTATTTATTTGAACATTTGAAAAATATTTACAATCAAAATGAAATAGACAAAACCGAGTAAATAGACGACGATTTAACAAATATGATTGAACAAATCATGAATGTAGTATTTTAAGGTTTTTTTTGGTTTTTGGTATGCGAGAACTTTAACAATAAATTTGTTACCGCAAATAAACAAACAGAAATAACGAATGAACATAAAAATTTATTTTTCCCACAATTATCAAGAATGTAATGTAACCTGTCATCAATTGAAAACCACAAAACAGTGGAGGTTAAAAACTGATGGAAATAATGAAAATTTCAATTGATAATTAAAGGCTAATTGGTCTGTTTTATGTTTAAGAATTGAAGGCCGTTTTGTCTGTATTAGGATTAGAGGACATGTTTCTGTATTAGGACCTAAGATTGAGCGATAATTGAACTTCCTTAGAATTAACGATTAAGAACTAATTGAACTCTCTTAGGATTAAAGTTTGAATTATAATGTAAGCTTATTGTTAAAAATATGTAATTGAAAGTTTTAATGAATAATTGATGACAAAAGAGTGCTCTAAATAAAATTTGTAGTTGGATTTTCTTAAATAAAAATCAAACCCTTTAATATAAAAACTCTACAAAATACGCAAATATAATGACATATTATACAAAATCATTTAGCATTAAAATGTTTACTTAGTACTCGGGTTTTGCAAAATTATCGACTTTTTTCGGAAACCCTCCCATTAAAGATTTTACAGTTGCTTCTGATACCTTTTTGGAGCATGTCCCACCTGCGCTTAAAATCGGACATGTTCTTGGAAATCTTTCCTGTGTTCTTCAATTCTTTTTTACCAGAGCCCAATACCTTTCCACAGGCCGAAGTTCTGGACAGTTAGGTGGATTTGCCTCTCGTGGTACAAAAATGACATTATTCTTTGAGTACCACTCAAGTGCCTTTTTTCCGTAATGGCATGATGCCAAATCGGGCAAAAAAAATGTAGTCACTCTGTGCTCTCTTAAAAAGGGTAACAACCGTTTTTGTAGGCACTCCTTTATATAAATTTCTGTGTTTATTGTGCCAGATGCCACAAATACTTTACTTCTTTTGCCACAACTGCAAATAGCTTGCCACACGAGAAACTTTTTAGGGAATTTTGTTTGTTTTTTTGTGCGAAACTCTTGCCGAACATTGCCCCGTTTATCAGCAACATAAAAATCTTGACCAGGAAGTTGAGAAAAGTCTGCCAGTACGCATGTTTCATCATCCATCACACAACAGGTGTAGTTTTTTATAAAATCAGACTTCAATTTTTTCGCTCGTTTTTTTGCTTCTAAGTTCTTTATAGCATTGCGATCTGAAACCTTTTGGACTTTGTATGTCTTCAGTCCAGCATAAGCTTTGACTCTATGTGCAAAATTCGTAGAACATTTCACCGTACGAGCTGCTTTTCTTAAAGAAGTGTTAGGCGCTCTTCGAAAGAGTCGCTCGACTTCTTTTGCCGTACCAATATCTGTAGGACCTTTTTTCCTTCCTGATCCAGGTTTTCTTTCAATGCTCAGGTTTTCCTTATACCGTCTGATGGCATTAGAAACCGTTCGAGGGTCAACTTTCAAATTTTTAGCTATTTTTTTAAAAGTCCATGACGGATTTTTTTGAAAAGTTTTAATTATATTTTCACGAACTTTTTTTTCGCAGTCCATTTTGATTGAAATAACTATTTAAAATTAATAATTTCTAAAATAATAGTATCTGACATATCTATAGAAACTAACTTGATCAAAAAATAAATTATTTCTTGCACTATGGATAAATTTTGTCTAAAATAGTAAATGCATATTTTTTTAGAACCTCTTTAATTGATCTATTTTATGATTAACAATTGAAGGCTGTTTTGTCTGCCTTACTATCAGCGGAAATATTTTCGTATTAGGACCTAAGATTGAAGGATAATTAATCTCTGTAAGGTTAAAGATTGAATTATAATTGAATTCTTTAAGGATCAACGATTAAAAGTTAATTAACTAACAGGTCCCCATTATGATTAGCGGAAATATTTTTGTATAAGAACCTAAGATTGAAGAATAATTGAACTCAATTAGGATTATCTATTAAGGACTAATTGATCTCTTTTAGGTTTAAGTATTAAATTATAATTAAACTCTTTTAGGATCAACGATTAAAAGCTAATTGTTTTGTATAAGAATAAGTGGATGTTAAAAATATGTAATTGAAAATATCGAAAATTTTAAACAATGTTTGATGGCTAATTGATCTGTTTTATGATGAACAATTGAAGGTTCACTTGTCTGCATTACGATCAGTGGCACTATTTCAGTATTAATATCTTAGATTGAAGGATAATTGAAGTTATGTGTTATAAACGATTAAAGACTAATTAGTTTCTGTTAGGAATAGAGATTAAATTATAATTGAACTCTTTAAGAATCATTAAAAGCTAATTAAATAGTTTTAAAACTAATTAAAGCTAATTAAAAGCTAAATAAATCGTTTGTGTTAGGATTAAAAATAAAAATAAATGAAAATGCCGAAAATTTCGATTGATGATTAAGGCTACTTGGTCTGTGTAATGATGAACGATTAAAAGCTGAATGGTCGGCATTATAATCAGCGAAAATATTTCGGTATTAGGACCTAAGACTGAAGTATAATTTAAAGCCCTTAGGATCAACGCTTAAAGGTAAATTGATTGAATCCTTATCCTCACAGAATAATTAATGAGTTATAATTGAACTGAATTGAATCAACGATTAAAAGCTAATTTGTTTGTATAAGAATAAGTAGAGGTTAAAAATTTCTAAAAATTTTAAAATTCCAATCAACGATTGAGGCTAATTTGTCTGAATTAAAAGTGTCAGTTGAAGAATTGATCAATTAATCTAAGATTAATCAATTTATGCACGATTAATCGCAGATTAATCTATGATTAATCTGCGACGTTTCATCAATTAATTGTAGATTAATCAATTAATAGAAGATTAATCAATTAATTGTAGATTAATCAATTAATCTACGATTAATAAATTAATCTATGATTAATCAGTTAATCTATGATTAGCCAATTAATCTATTATTAATCAATTAATCTACGATTTATATATTAATCTACGATTAATAAATTAATCTACGATTAATAAATTAATCTACGATTAATAAATTAATCTACGATTAATATATAATCTACGATTAATCAATAAATCTACGATTAATCAATTAATCTACGATTAATCAATAAATCTACGATTAATCAATAAATCTACGATTAATCAATAAATCTATGATTAATCAATAAATCTACGATTAATCAATTAATCAATTAATCTACGATTAATCAATTAATCTACGATTAATTAATTAATCTATGATTAATCAATTAATCTACGATTAATCAATTAGTTTACGATTAATCAATTAATCTACGATTAATCAATTAACCTACGATTTATCAATCAATCTACGATTAATCAATTAACCTACGATTAATCAATCAATCTAAGATTAATCTACGATTAATCAATTAATCTACGATTAATCAATTAATATACGATTAATCAATTAATCTACTATTAATCAATTAATCTACGACTAATCAATTAATCTACGATTAATCAATTAATCTACGATTAATCAATTAATCTACGATTAATCAATTAATCTACGATTAATCAATTAATCTATGATTAATCAACTAATCTACGATTAATCAGTTAATCTACGATTAATCAATTAATCTACGATTAATCAATTAATCTACGATTAATCAATTAATCTACGATTAATCAATTAATCTACGATTAATCAATTAATCTACGATTATTCAATTAATCTACGATTAAACAATTAATCTACGATTAATCAATTAATCTGCGATTAATCAATTAATCTACGATTAATCAATTAATCTACGATTAATCAATTAATCTACGACTAATCAATTAATCTACGATTAATCAATTAATCTTTAGTTAATCAATTAATCTATGATTAATCAATTAATCTCTGATTAATCAATTAATCTCTGATTAATCAATTAATCTCTGATTAATCAATTAATCTCTGATTAATCAATTAATCTCTGATTAATCAATTAATCTAAGATTAATCAATTAATCTAAGATTAATTGATTGATGATTAACCAATTAAAATACTATTAATCAATATTAGTTTCAGTTACTCATTAAAATTTAATTAAAATTCGGACCACTTTCGCCCATCACTGTTAGCTATTAACTATAAACGAATACAATGTATCTTGATATTGTTATTCGTAATACATATTTAATATATTTTCAACAAAAATTTTATTGTCATTCATAACAGGTCGTTTAATGCATTTTATTTTCTATATTTCAACTCAAATACCATGAGAAGTAGTCGACGACGACAAAAGAAAAATCAACAAATGATGAAAATCCAATGAACAAAAATATTTTTGTCAACATTAAAATTCCATAACAAATTTCCACAGACAAACTACCAAAACACAAAAAAAAAACTCAAGAAAAACCCCAACAAATTGACATCTGAGATGGAAAATGACATAAAAGTAATGCAGCCAAATGAAAATTTATTTTTGCGATTTTTTCCATATCAAAAATTATATGGATTGTGGAACAAACGTACACCAAAAGAAAAAAAAAACATTGACATATATCAACAAAAAATCTTGAATGAATGAATGAAATGATTTAAAATGACTTAAGCAATTTGAAGGAAAAATACTTGTATCTTAACAAACCAAAATATGTTAAACCAAAACATAAAAAAACAAATGATAAAAACATATTTTGTTAATTTATTTGTATGATATTTTTGCTTAATTTGAAAATAATTATGATTTGAATTCAAATACTAGAAATCTGAATTTATTTGTTCAAACATTGACTTAAATTTAATGCTTTTTTGGTTTAATAGTTGTAAACAAATGTGTAACAAATTGCCATTACGAATTGAAATTTAAAATACATATTTTTATTGGTTGGGTCATTTCGTATCTGTGGGGTCCCCACAATGATTTTACAAATATTTCTATAATTTTTACTTTAACGGATAATAGACTTTTCTGTTTAAGTTTTTGTTTAAGGTTATTTAGATAAAAAAGATTGATTTGAAATAGTTGAGGCCTTATAATTAGAAACAATTTTGTAAGATTTGCTTCGTTTATATGTTAAATCGAATTGATTAGAGCTACCTCACAACTTAGGAAATTAGATTTGGATATGATTACAAGTTGCTCAATGATTGTAGGTTAATTGCAGTGTATGTTTGAAGTCTAATCGTTTTATCTTAGGGTCAACGATTGAAGGTCAATTAGTCTAAATTAGTATTAACGAGTAGGTATATTAACTGGTCTTTAATAGCTAAGGGTAATTGTTAAACTTAAGGATATTCGATTGAAAGTTAAATTACAAGTAACGATTGAAGCCTTGTCTGAATTAGGATCTTCAGTTGAAGCCTTATTGGTAAACATAAGGATAATTGATTGAACATTGGATTTTAATATAATTGGATCTCTTTCTAATCTTTAATCGGCGGTCATTCTTCTGTTAACACTGACGACCAGTGGAGCATAGCGCCTCAAAAATTAGGTCATAATATAAAATATTATGATCTTCAATCGAAGATCATAATATTGACTAATTACTCTTTAATCGTAGGTCATAATGTAGAATAATTAGTCTTTAATCCTAGATCATAATATAAACTAATTAGTACTCAATCGTAGGCCGTAATATAGACTAACTAGTCTTCAATCGTATGA
Source organism: Stomorhina lunata (assembly GCA_933228675.1). NCBI lineage: Eukaryota > Metazoa > Arthropoda > Insecta > Diptera > Rhiniidae > Stomorhina > Stomorhina lunata. The sequence continues at coordinate 47,752,091 of OW121742.1, read as the reverse complement.
CATAGTATAGACCAATTCGTCTTCAATCGTATGACATAATATAGACTGATTATGCTTCAATCGTTGGTCATTATAAAGACTTATTATGCTTCAATCATAGAACATAATATAGTCCTTAATCTTAGATCATAATACAGACTAATTCGCCTTCAATCGAAGGTGATAATATAGACTAATTATTCTTCAATCGTAGGTCATAATATAGACTAATTACCCTTCAATCGTAGGTTATAATATAGACTAATTACCCTAGTCTAGTCTTCAATTCTACGACATAATATAGTCCTTAATCGTAGGTCATAATAAAGACTAATTACCCTTCAATCGTAGGTCATAATATAGACTAATTACCCTTCAATCGTAGGTCATAATATAGTCCAACTAGTCTTCAATCCTGGGTCATAATATTCACTAATTACCCTTCAATCGTAGGTAATAATATAGACTAATCACTCTTCAATCGTAGGTCATAATATAGTACAACTAGTCTTCAATCCTGGGTCATAATATAGTCTCCAATCCTAGGTCATAATATTGACTAATTACCCTTCAATCGTAGGTAATAATATAGATCAACTAGTCTTCAATCCGAGGACATAATATAGTCTTCAATCGTAGGTCATAATAGAGACTAATTACCCTTCAATCGTAGGTCATAATATAGACCAACTATTCTTCAATTCTAGGACATAATATGGTCGTCAATCGTACGTCATAATATAGGCTAATTACCCTTCAATCGTAGGTCATAATATAGACTAATTACCCTTCAATCGTAGGTCATAATATAGACCAAGTAGTCTTCAATCCTAGGACATAATATAGTCTTCAATCGTAGGTCATAATATAGACCAATCGTAAGTCATAATATAGGCTAATTATTCTTCAATCGTAGGTCATAATATAGACTAATTACCCTTAAATCGTAGGTAAAAATATAGACCAACTAGTCTTCAATCCTAGGACATAATATTGTCGTCAAACATAGGTCATAATATAGACTAATTACCATTCAATCATAGGCCATAGTATAGACCAACTAGTCTTCAATTCTAGGACTTAACATAGTCTTCAATCGTAGGTCATAATATAGACTAATTACCCTTCAATCGTAGGTCATAATATAGACCAACAAGTCTTCAATCCTAGGACATAATATAGGTCGTAATATAGACTAATTCGCCATTAATCGTAGGTCGTAATATATATATAAATTAGACAATTTAGTCTTCAATCTTAGGTTTTAATATAAACTTATTAGACTTAAATCGTAGGTCAAAAAATGGACTTATAAGTCTTTAATTATAGTCCATAATATAGACTTATTGGTCTTCAATTATTGGTTCTAATATAGGCCTATACCAGCTTAATTGCTGCTTCGTGTACAGACCAAATTCCACTTAATATTACCTTTCCATAGAGCAATTACAACTCAATCGATATGCCTATTTAATCATTGAAACTTATACAAATCAATTGCAAACTCAATCAGGGAATATTCTGAAGAAAAATTTCAGCTCAATCGCTGGACCTTATATAGACCAACGCAAGCTTAATTGTTGTTTCTTATATAGACCACTTCCCATTTAATTTTAGACTCTCCTATAGAGCAATAACAATTCAATCGTTAGGCCTATTCAAACCAATTAAGCTCAATCGTTGATCTTTGCTATTGTATATGTTAAAATCGAAGATAAGAGTTGAAATAATAATTATAAGGATTATCGATTGATCCTAAATTGACTTATATACGACTGAGGGGTAATCGATTTATATTGAAATCTTCTATTTATCGACATATTTTTAATGTTAGGGTTATTGGTTGAAGCAAAGACTCTTTAATATAAAAATATTGCTCCTCCATACATCAATTTGCCGTATGGTGCCTTCGATAAGTCCCATGAACAAGATAAAGTATATCCTATATATCGATATCTTTTCAATATTAGGATCATTGATTGATCCTAAATTGACTTATATACGAAAAGGGTTAATTTATTTATATTGAAATATTCTATTTATCAACTTTTTAATATTAGGCTCAACGACTGAATTAAAGACTCTTGAATATAAAGATATTGCACTTCCATACATTAACTTGCCGTATGGTCCTATGAAAAAGATAAAGTATATTCTATATATCGAAATCTTTTTAATGTTAGGGTCAATGATTGAAGCAAAGACTCTGTAAGATAATGATGTTGAAGTTCAATACTAGGGTCAATGCTTGAACAAAGACTCGATAAGATAAAGATGTTGCACTTATAAACATTGATGTGCAGTGTGGTACTTTTGAAAAGTCCCATAAAAAAGACAAGTACACAGCTTTTACTCTAATTCGGAAAGAACTAATGAGGACGATTATCCAATGAAAGAAAGCTAAGGCACACACACGTGCTAATTACCAACCTTATACCATCCTCAATATTTATTTCTACTTCAAACAATTCAAGCTCAATCAATTAAGGCTAAATCTTGGATCTTCATATGGACTAATTAAAGCTCATTCATTTATCTATTTAAGTATATGCTTTTAGAGTCTATATTGTGGACTATAGCGTATCTTTACGCAGATAAACCTACCAACTTCGTTTTTTATTTTTTTTTTCAAAAATTAAAAAATTATAATTTATTGAAATTAAAACCAGGTTTTAACTAACTTCTTATCTCAAACCACACAAAAGTGCGGTCTGTATTTTATTTCTTTAATTAATAAACTTTAAAAGAGCAAAAAATAAAAAAAAATATATATTAAAACACATAAAACAAAGCGTTATCAAAATATAATCTAATAAAAGTCATAATTTCAAACGAAAAAAGCGACAATAATCAAAATGAAACCGAACCTAAAACAATTTCATATAAAAGGCCAAGTAGGAAAAAAAATTTTTGACAGCTGTCAAAGAGATATGTGATCTTAAAATTCAAGAAAAAAATGTTAAAGTAACCAAATAGTTTTCAAAAAAAAAGGCAAACAAAATTTAAAACTAGAAATATAAAAGTTTTTTTTTTTCATGATAGTTTTGAGAAATATACCACAAATTTGTAAGAGTCTGAAATATATATGAGTTTCAAAAACACTTTAAAGTGCTACGAAGTATTTCTAAGATCTGTGGCAGGCACATGAGGAGGAATGCATTCATTATATTTATGTTCTACTACAATCAACCACTAAAACTATAATAAAGAAAAATAAAAAAAATATTGTATCTTTATAAAAATGATGAATTCTACTCGTATAGAAAATATTTGCTTCGAAAACAATAGAGATGCCTTGTTTCTAGTCGGATCTCCTCAGTTTGATTTTTTTTAAATGGGTTTTATACATGAATATTTTTCTATGAAAATATTCATGCAAAGTTTTTGTATTCGTTTTTGTTTAAAACAATTTAAACTGACATTTAAATTGATGGCTCAAGAGATTCTATATTAAAGATACCAGAAGAAAAAAAAAAAAAAGAAACTGAAACAGAAAAAAATGTGAAGGAATGAAAGAATGAATGTCTATTAAGATCTTTTAGAAAATTTGTGTTAAATTAGAGTGTAAAAATTATATACATTTTATTAGAGGAATTTTAATGAGAATCATTGGCGTTACAAGTGAAGGGGGTGAGAAAGTGTTGGAATGAATTGAAACTATTGAATGTATAAATGGTTAGATAGATAGATACTTGTGAATATGAGAACCAACATCTAAGAATTTCAATTTTAAAACAAAAAAATTTTATGGAAACTGATTGAGCTGTAAATATAAGTAATTGACAAGACATTTGAGTCTAGACTTTTACTAAATGCTAAATGCTAGAAAATCTAATGGAACAAATACTTTAATTGTCAGTGTTACGGACCCATTAGCATTTTAAGATTGTTTTATTAAAATAAATATTTAAAATTTACTCATTGACATAATAAAAATATTTATTTAATCCAATTACCAATAACTTTGCATTTCCTTACCAAATAGGGACCATTTTGAAATCAATCCTTTACCCTAATATCAAGTGTTTTTTATCAGGTTCTTATGACTTTATCGAGTGCTAAAGCTTAATATAAACTTATTACATTTCAATCAAAGACTCTATAATATAAAGATCCACATAAATGCACAAACAAACATAAATATCATGAGCAGGTGTGTGTGCCTTAGCTTACTCCCATAAAATAAAGGTCATCATCCCTTTTTTATGGGACTTATCGAAGGGACCATACGTCAAATCAATGTATGGAAGTGCAACATCTTTATACTATAGAGTCTTTGCTTCAATCATTGATCCTAATATTGAAAAAATGTCGATATATAGAACATACTCTCACTTTGTCATGGGACTTATCGAAGGGACCATACGGCAAATCAATGTATGCAAGTGCAATATCTTTACATAGGTATTAAAGAGCCTTTGCTTCAATCATTGGCCCTAATATTAAAAAGATGTTGATAACTAGAAGATTTCAATATAAATAAATCATCCCTCAGTCATGTATAAGCCAATTTAGAATCAATCGAGGATCCTAATAAATATTATTTGAGCACCAATCTTCGATTTTAACACACATATTTGTAAACATCAACGATTAGCCTTAATTGGTTTGAATGGGCCCAACGATTGAGTTGTTATTGCTCTATAGGAGGGTCAAAGATTAAGTGGGAAGTGGTCTATCCACGAAGCAACAATTAAGCTGGTATTGGTCTATATTAGATCCAACAATTGAGTACAAATTGTTCTTTAGAATATTCTTTGATTGAGTTGCAATTGATTTCTATAATTTGCAATGATTAAATAGCCAAAACGATTGAGTTGTAATTGCTCTATGGAAAGGTGTTAGATTAAGTGGAATTTAGTCTGAAACCGAAGTAACCATTAGGCTGGTATTCGTCTATATTCCAACGATTGAGTTCAAAGGCATTATTACTATGCGTTTTTATAGCTTTATAGAATGGCCTGAGATAAAAACAATTGACCTTTATAAGAAGCATTTGCAATTTGACCTACGATTGATGAAGAACTCGTCTATATTATGACTTACGATTGAAGGCTAATTAGTCTATAAAACAACCTACGATTGAAGACGAATTAGTCTATATTCTGATCTACCATTAGTCTTTATTCTGATCTACCGTTAGTTTATATTATGACCTACGATTAGAAACTAATAAGTCTACACCACAACCAACTATATATTGTGGTCAACGATTACAGACTAATTACTCTATATTATAACCTATGATTGAAGACTATTTACTCTATATTATAACCTATGATTGTAGACTAATTACTCTATATTATAACCTACGATTGAAGACTAATTACTTTATATTACAGCCTACGATTGAAGACTAATTACTCTATGTTATAACCTACGATTGAAGACTAATTACTCTATGTTACAACCTACGATTGAAGACAGATTACTCTATATTATAACCTACGATTAAAGACTAATTAGTCTATATTATAACCTACGATTGAAGACTAATTACTCTATATTATAACCTACGATTGAAGACTAATTACTCTATATTATAACCTACGATTGAAGACTAATTACTCTATATTATAACCTACGATTGAAGACTAATTACTCTATATTATAACCTAATATTGTAGACTAATTACTTTATATTATAACTTACGATTGAAGTCTAATTACTCTATATTATAACCTACGATTGTAGACTAAATACTCTATATTATAACTTACGATTGAAGACTAATTACTCTATATTACAACCTACGATTGAAGACTAATAACTCTATATTATAACCTACGATTGAAGACTAATTACTCTATATTACAACCTACGATTGAAGACTAATAACTCTATATTATAACCTACGATTGAAGACTAATTACTCTATATTACAACCCACGATTGAAGACTAATAACTCTATATTATAAATACTTCTAGTATTTTTTCGTTGCGAGCGGTCGTGTTTTTTGCAACGTCCCGATTAAACACTGTTTTTATACTAAAAGAGAGTTTCTAAAATTATCAAAATTTAACTAAATAAAAAGTGAAAAAAAACCTTTAAGATTGCCTAAAATAAAATTCTAAAAAATTATATTTAAAGTTGGTTTTCAAGAAACTCTATATTATAACCTATGATTGTAGACTAATTACTCTATATTATAACCTACGATTGAAGACTAATTACTTTATATTACAGCCTACGATTGAAGACTAATTACTCTATGTTACAACCTACGATTGAAGACTAATAACTCTATATTATAACCTACGATTGAAGACTAATTACTCTATATTACAACCTACGATTGAAGACTAATTACTCTATATTATAACCTACGATTGAATACTAATTACTCTATATTATAACCTACGATTGAAGACCTATTACTCTATATTATAACCTACGATTGAAGACTAATTACTCTATATTATAACCTACGATTGAATACTAATTACTCTATATTATAACCTACGATTGAAGACTAATTACTCTATATTACAACCTACGATTTCTCTAATTTCTATTGAGGTCTAATTTGTTGATTGAAGATAATTAGTCTATATAATGACCTACGATTAAAGATTATTAGTCTATATTATGTCCTAGGATTGAAGACTAATTATTATATTTTATGACCTACGATTGAAGACTTATTATTCTATATTGTGACCTACAGTTGAAGACTAATTAGTCTATATTATGACCAACGATTGAAGACTAATTAGTTGATATTATGACCTACAGTTGAAGACTAATTAGTCTATATTATGACCAACGATTGAAGACTAATAAGTTGATATTATGACCTACGATTGAAGACTTATTATTCTATATTATGACCTACAATTGAAGAGTAATTAATATATATTATGACCTACGATTGAAAACTAATTAGTCTATATTATGTCCTATGATTGAAGACTAATTAGTCTATTTTATGATCTACGATTGAAGACTAATTAGTTTATATTATGACCTACGATTAAAGACTTAGTCTATATTATGTCTTGCTATTGAAGACGTCTATATAACCTATATTATGACCTATAATTGAAGACGTCTATATAACCTATATTATGACCTATAATTGAAGACTTATTATTCTATATTATGACCTACAATTGAAGACTAATTAATATATATTATGCCCTACGATTGAAAACTAATTAGTCTATATTATGTCCTATGATTGAAAACTAATTAGTCTATTTTATGATCTACGATTGAAGACTAATTACTTTATATTACAGCCTACGATTGAAGACTAATTACTCTATGTTATAACCTACGATTGAAGACTAATTACTCTATGTTACAACCTACGATTGAAGACAGATTACTCTATGTTATAACCTACGATTAAAGTCTAATTAGTCTATATTATAACCTACGATTGAAGACTAATTACTCTATATTATAACCTACGATTGATGACTAATTACTCTATATTATAACCTAAGATTGTAGACTAATTACTTTATATTATAACTTACGATTGAAGTCTAATTACTCTATATTATAACCTACGATTGTAGACTAAATACTCTATATTATAACTTACGATTGAAGACTAATTACTCTATATTACAACCTACGATTGAAGACTAATAACTCTATATTATAACCTACGATTGAAGACTAATTACTCTATATTACAACCTACGATTGAAGACTAATAACTCTATATTATAACCTACGATTGAAGACTAATTACTCTATATTACAACCCACGATTGAAGACTAATAACTCTATATTATAACCTACGACTGAAGACAAATTACTCTATATTACAACCTACGATTGAAGACTAATAACTCTATATTATAACCTACGATTGAAGGCTAATTACTCTATATTACAACCTACGATTGAAGACTAATTACTCTATATTATAACCTACGATTGAATACTAATTACTCTATATTATAACCTACGATTGAGGACCAATTACTCTATATTATAACCTACGATTGAAGACTAATTACTCTATATTATAACCTACGATTGAATACTAATTACTCTTTATTATAACCTACGATTGAAGACTAATTACTCTATATTACAACCTACGATTTCTCTAATTTCTATTGAGGTCTAATTTGTTGATTGAAGATAATTAGTCTATATAATGACCTATGATTAAAGATTATTAGTCTATATTATGTCCTAGGATTGAAGACTAATTATTATATTTTATGACCTACGATTGAAGACTTATTATTCTATATTGTGACCTACAGTTGAAGACTAATTAGTCTATATTATGACCAACGATTGAAGACTAATTAGTTGATATTATGACCTACGATTGAAGACTTATTATTCTATGTTATGACCTACATTTGAAGAGTAATTAATATATATTATGACCTACGATTGAAAACTAATTAGTCTATATTATGTCCTATGATTGAAGACTAATTAGTCTATTTTATGATCTACGATTGAAGACTAATTAGTTTATATTATGACCTGCGATTAAAGACTTAGTCTATATTATGTCTTGCTATTGAAGACGTCTATATAACCTATATTATGACCTATAATTGAAGACTTATTATTCTATATTATGACCTACAATTGAAGACTAATTAATATATATTACGCCCTACGATTGAAAACTAATTAGTCTATATTATGTCCTATGATTGAAAACTAATTAGTCTATTTTATGATCTACGATTGAAGACTAATTAGTTTATATTATGACCTACGATTAAAGACTTAGTCTATATTATGTCTTGCTATTGAAGACGTCTATATAACATATATTATGACCTATAATTGAAGACTTATTATTCTATATTATGACCTACGATTGATGACTAATTATTCTATATTATGGCCTACGATTGAAGACTTGTTATTCTATATTATGACCTACAATTGAAGACTAATTAGTCTATCTTATAATGTAAGTTTGAAGACTAATTGTTCTTTATTATGACATATGATTAAAGACTAAATATGACATATGATTAAAGCCTACACTATGACCTACAATTGAAGACTAATTAGTCTATATTATACCCTATGCTGGAAGCAAAATTAGTCTATATTGTGTCCTATGATTGAAGACAAATTAGTCTATATTAGGATCTAAGATTGAAGACTAATTATTCTATATTATGACCTACGATTGAAGACTAATTAGTTTATATTATATCTTAGGATTGAAGACTAGTTAGTCTATTTTATGACCTACGATTATGACCTGCGATTGAAAACAATTATTCTATATTATGACTTACGATCGAAGACTAATTATTCAATATTATGACTAATTATTCTGTATTGTGACTTACGATTGAAGACGATTATTGCATCTATGTATAAGTCTAAATGTAATATAGAGTAATTGGTCTTCAATCGTAGGTTATAATATAGAGTAATTGGTCTTCAATCGTAGGTTATAATATAGAGTAATTGGTCTTCAATCGTAGGTTATAATATAGAGTAATTGGTCTTCAATCGTAGGTTATAATATAGAGTAATTAGTCTAAATGATTACTTACGATTGAGAATTAATTAGTCCATATTGAGAACTATTATTAAAGAGTAATTAGTCTATTATACAACTTACTATTGAACAGAAGGTTGTATCATGATCTTGAGTGTTACAAAAAGAACAAAATTTTTCTTATTCAAAACTAAATTTAGCAATAAGAAATTTGTTTTTAAAAATATTTAAATTTTTTTTTTTGCTGAGTAAATAAAATAATAAATAAGACACGTTAAGTGTTTCTATGCCACACATTTATAATGACAATGTGAAAAATTGTTACACAGACTTTGAGTTGCAATTTCCTAGATGTTGCATTAATCAGTGCACATAATATGCGACTTTTGTAATTAATAAAGATTAACAACAATGACACCAGCCGAAGCAGCAGCAACAACAACACTCACTATTTTACATACAGACAAAACAATAACAACAACAAGTCATTCTGAAAATAATTTTACATACATACATTCGATATTAAGTAAAACGATTACTTGGCATTACATTTTACATTTACACACATTCTCCTCTTGCGGGTAAGACATGACAACTCTAATGACACATTCACACAGGGAATGTATGAATAAGACAATTTTTGCTTTAGCGAATGTTGTTGACGGTTTTCCTCCATTTGTACTCGTACAGTGAAAGGAAAATAATAATAATAATAACAACAACAACCACTGAACTGAGGAATTAATCGAAATTGAATAGGAAAAAGAAAAGTTTTGAAATGAAAAGTTTAATGATTTCAAATGAAAATCTTTTGTTAAGTAAAGGAAAGAGTTGTAAATCTTTATTTATGATGTTTAATTTCTTTAAAATTCAAAAACGTGCCTTCCTAAATTGCATAGATCTAATGATGACTACAAATTCTAATGATTAACTCTAATGATGATGTAATCTTAAATTATAAATTCCTCATTTGCTTTACAAAAACAAAAATTGCTTATAATATTTTTACATAAAAAAATTTACTACGTACTCGTGTTATTTTGTCTCTAAATTATGATTATACATTTTTTTGCTTTTTCGAACCACATATTCATTTTTTTAACCTAGAGATCTAGTTTTTGTTATTTCAACAATTAAAGGGTGTTGTTTTATAATGACACAGAATAGAATAGTGGAATAGTGGAATTAATGTTGAGGCTTCGTCATGGTTTTTTGCGTTGCTCATCTCATATATGTAAGTATGTATGTATGTTTGTAGAAGTTTTGATTATTCAATATTTATTAGTGTTGAGTTTATTAAAAATTCAAAGCTTTTGTCTATAAGTTTCCTTAAATATGCACAATTGTATGGCGAAAAAAACAATGATTAAAGGCATTACAAGTTCAGAGTAGACCTAGTTGAGGATATAGCGGGGGCCTTAAAGGAGGAAATTTTAGTTCTAGGGAATTTAATTGAGGTTTAATTGATCTATATAAAGGTCAATAATTGGTCTACATAAGAGTCAAGAGATGGCGTTATAACTAATACATATAAGTCTCGCGACTGAGCTTAAATTATTCTGTAAAACTGTTAAAGATTGGGCTACAATTGATCTTTATAAATGTAAATGATTGAGCAGCAATAACAAGTTTAACGATTAAGCTGTAATGAGTCTCTATAAGTGTTAACGATTAAGTTATAATTGGTCTAAATAAGGTTGAACGATTGACCTGTAATTGGTCTCTAAAGAGGTTAGAGTACTTTTTCTATATTAGGACCTACGACTGAAAAGTACTTTTTCTATATTAGTACCTTCATTTAAGGAATAAATAGTCTATGTCACGACCTACAATTGTAGAGTATTAGGTCTATATTAAGACATCCGATTGAGGAGTAATTAGTCTATATTAAGACATACGATTGAAGAGTAATTAGTCTATATGACCTACGATTGAAGAGTAATTAGTCTATATTACGACCTACGATTAAAGAGTAATTAGTCTACATTACGACCTACAATTGAAGAGTAATTAGTCTATATTGCGACCTGCTATTAAAGGGTAATTAGTCTATACCTACGATTGAAGAGTAATTAGTCTATATTATAACATACGATTAAAGATTAATTAGTTAATATTACGATCTACGATTGAAGTGAAATTAGTCTGTACTACGATTTATGATCGTAGAGTAATTAGTCTATATTAAGACATACGATTGAAGAGCAATTAGTCTATATTATGACCTACGATTGAAGAGTAATTAGTCTATATTACGACCTACGATTAAAGAGTAATTAGTCTACATTACGACCTACAATTGAAGAGTAATTAGTCTATACCTACGATTTAAGAGTAATTAGTCTAAATTACGACATACGATTCAAGACTAATTAGTTACTATTACGATCTACGATTGAAGTGTAATTAGTCTTTACTACGACCTACGATTAAAGAGTAATTAGTATATATTACTACATACGATTGAAGTGTAATTATTCTGCACTACAGCCTACGATTGAAGTGTAATTAGTCTATATTACGACCTGCGATTAAAGAGTAATTAGTCCACATATTACGATCTATGATTGATGAATAATTATTCTACATTACAACCTATGATTAAAAAGTAATTTGTCTATATTACGATCCACAATTGAAGAGTAATTAGACTTTATTACGACCTATGATTGAAGAGTAATTAGTCTATATTTCGACCTACGATTGAGGAGTAATTAGTCTATATTACGACCTATGATTGAAGAGTAATTAGTCTATATTTCGACCTACGATTGAGGAGTAATTGGTCTATATTACGACCTATGATTAAAGAGTTATTAGTCTTTATTACGACCTATGATTGAAGAGTAATTGGTCTATATTACGATCTACAATTTAAGAGAAATTAGTCTATATTTCGACCTACGTGTAATTAGTCTATATAACGACCTACGATTTGAGAGTTTTTAGTCTATATTATGACTTACGATTGAAGAGTAAGTCTATATCATATGAAGAGTAAGTCTATATCACGACCTGCGATTGATTAATTAGCCTATATTACGACCTATGATTGAAGAGTAATTGGTCTATGTTACGATCTACGATTGAAGAAAAATTAGTCTCTATTGCGACCTACGAATTAAAAGTAATTAGTCTATATTAAGACCTACGATTGAAGAGTAATTAGTATGTATTACGACCTACGATTCAAGGGTAATTAGTCTATATTAAGACCTTCGATCAAAGAATAATTAGTCTATGTTACGACCTATGATAAAACAGTAATTAGTCCACATTACAACATTCGATTGAAAAGTTATTAGTCTATATTAACACCTACGATTGAAGATTAGTCCGTCTATATTACGACTTACGATTGAAGCGTAATTACTCTATTTTACTACCTACGATTGAAGAAAATTTAATCCATAATACAACCCATGATTTAAGTGTATCTGGTCTATATTACACCCTACGATTGATGAATAATTAGTCTATATTACAATCTACGATTGATGAATAATTAGCCTGTATTGCAATCTACGATTAAAGAATAACTAGTATATATTACGGCATACGATTGAAGGGTAATTAGTCTATATTATGACCTACGATTGAAGAGTTATTCGACCTACGATTAAAGAGTAATTAGTCCATATTACTACCTATGATTGAAGAGTCATTAGTCTCTATTTCGACTTACGATTAAAGAGTAATTAGTCCATATTACTACCTATGATCGAAGAGTCATTAGTCTCTATTTCGACCTACGATTAAAGATTAATTAGGTTATATTAGAACCTACGATTGAAGAGTAATTAGTTAATGCTAGGACCTACGATTAAATAGTAATTAGTCTATATTAAGACCTACGATTGAAGAGTAATTAGTCTATACTACAACCTACGATTGAAGAGTAATTACTTACTATTAAACATTAACTACATATTACTTAAGTTCTAAGACTAAAGGTTCTAAAACCTTAAATTTGTATTCAAGAACCAATGATTGACCTGCAATTAGTCTCTATAAGTGCTGACTATTGAGCTGTTTGACTCCTATCTGATTCTTCTGACCCCTTGGTTGTCCCGCCCTGACATTAGAAAAATATTAATAGAATTTTGTGTCACTCTAATCTGCGTTGTGTGTTTAATTTGTAAGTCGTTCGTATCTTTGTATCATAGTTAATTACTATGATAATTAATAATATTCTATTCTCTATATGTAGATGAATAATTAAGTGTATCTGTGTAGACAAAAACAAATACCAAAGCATTCCTTGAAATACAGATACTACAATACCATATATCTAAAAATATATTGAAATTGTGATGTGCATTAGAGAATAGAAAAAAAATATAATTAAATGCATCATCGTATTGTTTACATTTTCTAACATATTCTCGTATTTGTTTGTAGTTTTTTTTATTATAATTTATTCCTTTAATACTTGCTCGTATGTTGATTAAACGAATTAATTCTATCTACAATTTTACTAAAATCATTTGCTATTAACATTATTATGATGATGATGAGAATGATAATGATCATTATAAAAATGACGTTTTAGACTGTAGTATCGCAGTCATTCGTCGTCTTCGTTTGTTTGGCTGTTAAAGTTAATTGTGATGACCTCACCCAAAATGACCAAAAAAAATAATATTAATTTCCTTGAACGCCTCTTTCGTATTTATGCCTTCATATGTCTTTCTCCTCTGATCGCCTCTTTAAACATCTAAAAGTTTTTCTATTTCGTCATTTAATGGGACACGTGTTGGTTTAGTTGGGTTTATCTCTCTGTCTTTCTGTCTGTCGTAGAAAATTCAATTGAAAAGATGACGACGATTTTCAAACTTAAAGTACATCGTCGTGAAATTAATGCATTTTTATAGTAAATTAACTAAGTAAATAAATAAACATATGTTTAATTGTAATTAATTGGAATTTGGGAAATTATATTTTTAGAGGCAGCTAAAACCTCACTACCCTCAAATGTCTCGAAAATGAAATATTGGATAAATTTTCGGTCAACTTAAAATCTATTAAGCAAAATTTACTGAAAAGATGAAAACCCATAAAATAAACTATAATAAAAATAAAATGAAACCAAAAAAATTACTAAAGTCTAGAAAACTATCGACAATTTTAACGAAACATAGAAATATATTACTTGAATTAAAACTGGCTTAAGGACCTATGATTGAAGAGTAATTAGTTTGAAGAGTTATTAGTTTATATTAGGACCTACGATTGAGGAGTAATTAGTTTATATTAGGACCTACGATTGAAGAGTAATTAGTTTATATTAGGACCTACAATTGAAAAGAAATTGGTCTATGTTAGAACCTACGATTAAAGAGTAATTAGTTAATATTAGGATCTGCGATTAAAGAGTATTTAGTTTATATTAGAACCTACGATTGAAGAGTAATTAGTTTATATTAGCACCTACGATTGAAGAGTAATTGGTTGATATTAAGACCTACGATTGAAGAGTAATTAGTTTATATTAGGACCTACGATTGAAGAGTAATTAGTTTATATTAGGACCTACGATTGAAGAGTAATTAGTTTTTATTAGCACCTACGATTGAAGAGTTATTAGTCTATATTAGCACCTACTATTGAAGAGTTATTAGTCTATATTAGGACCTACGATTGAAAAGAAATTAGTCTATGTTAGAACCTACGATTAAAGAGTAATTAGTTAATATTAGGATCTACGATTAAAGAGTAATTAGTTTATATTAGAACCTACGATTGAAGAGTAATTAGTTTATATTAGCACCTACGATTGAAGAGTAAGTGGTTGATATTAAGACCTACGATTGAAGAGTTATAAGTTGATATTTGGACCTACGATTGAAGAGTAATTAGTTTATATTAGGACCTACGATTGAAGAGTAATTAGTTTATATTTGGACCTACGATTGAAGAGTTATTAGTCTATATTATGACTTACGATTGAAAAGAAATTGTTTCTATGTTAGAACCTACTATTAAAGAGTAATTAGTTAATATTAGGATCTACGATTAAAGAGTAATTAGTTTATATTAGAACTTACGACTGAAGAGTAATTAGTTTCTATTAGGACCTACGATTGAAGAGTAATTAGTTTATATTAGGACCTACGATTGAAAAGTAATTATTTTATATTAGGAGCTATAATTTAAAAGTAATTAGTTCATATTAGGACCAACGATTGAAGAGTAATTAGTTACGATTACGAGCTATGAAAAGTAATTAGTTTATATTAGGACCAACGATTGAAGAATAATTAGTTTATATTAGGACTTACGGTTGAAGAGTAATTTGTTTATATTACAACCTACTATAAAAGAGTAATAAGATTATTTTAGGACCTACGATTAAAGAGTAATTAGTCTATATTACGACCTACCACTAGATATTAATTAGTCTATGTTACGATTAAAGAGTTATTAGTCTATGTTACGACCTATGATTGAAGAGTTATTAGTCTATGTTACGACCTATGATTGAAGAGTAATTAGTCTACGTTACGATCTAAGATTGAAGAGTAATTAGTCTGTATTACGATCAATGATAAAACGGTAATTAGTCTTTATTACGATCTATGGTAAAAGGGTAATTAGTCTTTATTACGACCTACGAATAAAGAGAAATTAGCCTATATTACGACCTACGATTGAAGAGTAATTAGTCTATATTACAGCCTACGATTAAAGAGTAATTGGTCTGTTTACGACCTGCGAGTAATTAGTTAATATTAGGACCTGCGATTGAATAGTAATTAGTCTATATTACGACCTACAATTAAAGAGTAATTTGTCTATATTACAACTTACGATTCAATAGTAATTAGTTAATATTACGACCAACGATTGAGGAGTAATCAGTTAATATTCGGACCTACGATTAAAGAGTAATTAGTTAATATTAGAACCTACGATTGAAGAATAATTAGTCTATAATAGGACCTACGATTGAGGAGTAATTGAAAAATATTTAATCAATTTTAGGACCTACGATTGGAGAGTAATTAATTTATATTAGAACTTACGATTGAAACTATTTAATATATTTATAATAAAGTAATTATTCGATATTAGGACCTAAGATTGAAGAGTAATATTGAATATGATTTAGAAATAAAAGAGTTTCTTAGGGGCTTAGATCAATATTTTTTTGGCCAACATATCCACAAACTCAGCAGACCAAGTGTAGGGTAAAAAATTAGTGAAACAGCTTTCTGCTCCTTTTTCCTTTTATGAAAATTTACGTTTTTCTTAAAATTTAATTAGATATGTTAAGAAATTCTAATGACCAAATTATATATTTCCACATAATTAAAATGTTTAACAGAAATTATTTATCCTTCTTTTCCTGTCCTAGCCTCCATCAATAAATTATAACTTGACTCATTACATCAAACTCCTGGAATTCATTCACATTCTGAAAGGGACAACCAAAAAAAGGACTATTTTATTAAGTAAATTGCATATAAAAACAAGTAAATAACAATTTTATTTTACTCGTCCTTCCCTACATTCTCTCCTAAGTTGTCATTATTATCTATTTTCATTTGTAACAATCAGCCAACCCCTCTTTAACACCCATATTTTTGTCAACAATAGTGACACCTTTTTTTAACAAGCAGCAAAAGCAGCGGCAAGCGAGTCCCTCTTGCCTGGGCTCAGTGTCCGTTGCATAATCAACGAAAGGACACTATAACAAAAAAAAAAAAACATACATAAAGGTTCGATGAAACGAAACGAACGACCAAACGATGTCCTGCTGCACATTTACCTGATAATCTAACATTAGATCTTATCAATTTATCTGTTTTTCTGTTACATTCATTTCTCTAACAACCAACAACACGGGAGAGTGGTGGTGTCCTTTTGTCATGCAAAACCGAAAAGCCAAAAAAACAAGGACTAGAAAGAAAGAACTTTGGCTGGTATTTAAAGTTAACCACCCCTAAAAGGACTAATGGCAAAAAAAACCGAGTATTGGAATCTATGAATTTAACTTAATTTACATTTTAAAGGATTTTTCGTCCTTTTATCATACGCACTCGTTTTTTTTTATACGAACAAAGCCAAAACAGCTGACCTTTATCGTTCGTCGGGTCACTAAGATATTTCTATTGTTGTTGCTGCCGCTACCTCTGCTGCTGCCTTTGTCTGAAATGTTTATTATTAGGTCAGAAGGTTTGTAATTAGCGGCAAATGAACGTGTTTAAATTTATGCCTGTCCGTCTGTCGGTACGTGTTTTTGAGTATCTCTTTTGTGTCAGGATACATAGAAATACTCTTTAAGGATTAAATTATTTCCCTTTTAAATTTTGCTGGAAAACGAGTGTTTTCTAATGTTCGTACGCACTTTAAGGTTCAATGACCACTGTCGGGTATTTCAATTGAAAATTGGCATTTCATTAGAAAATTTTGTTTGATATTTTTTGGTCTAATCTTTTTTTCTATAATATAAAATCTCTTACACCTGGTCAGTGTTGAGGTTTGTTTTTTGGGTATGGCAAAATAACTAACCCCTTTTTGAGAGATAATAATGCTAATTTTAGATTTCAAAAAAAAACTTTTATATTTTCTAAGTTTTCTAAATTAGATGGGCATTTGGGACCGTGTAATAATATAGGAGCAACTGTATAATAATGTAAAAAGTTGTTTAACAAAAAAATCAAATAAAAACGAAAAGTTGTAGGATTTGTTCCAAAAAAGTGAATTTTGTTATAACAGTTAAGGAAAGTTGCGAAAGCTTTAAAATAGCTCTAATTGTTATGTCAAGAATTTTATTAGCACAATGTTGCTTATAGGCAACATTTGTCCATAGTAGCAATATTTTTATTTTATTTACATTGAAATTTAGTTTGAAATGGAAAAATAGGGTACTCTTCTCTTAAAAATGCATGCCTCTATGTAAAGGGTTTTTCAATAAGAGGGCACGCCTGCAGAAGTCCAGACGCTGAACCCGATTTTGGAACCACATTTCCTCCAAATACATATTATTTAATATATATTATTGATTTATTATTAAAAAATTGAAAAATTGTTGTTATAAAATTTTTCCATAGAAACATTTTTTGTAAAAAAATTATCTATAAAAAATTTTGATAAAAAAATTTTTTTTTAGAAAAAACTTTGATAAAAAAAATTTTCTATCAAAAAATTTTTGATACAAAAATTTTCTATAGAAAAATTTTTCATAAAAAAATTATCTATAGAAAAATTATTGATAAACAAATTTTATATAGAAAAATTTTTGATAAAAAAATTTTCTATAGAAAAATTTTTTAATAAAAAATTTTCTATAAAAAATTTTTGATAACATTTTCTATAGAAAAATTTTTGTTAAAAAAATTTTCTATAGAAAAATTTTTGTTAAAAAAAATTTTCTATAGAAAAAAATTTTGATAAAAATATTTTCTATAGAAAAATTTTAGATAAAAAAATTTCTATAGCAAAATTTTTAATAAAAAATTTTCTATAGAAAAATTTTTAATAAAAAATTTTCTATAGAAAAATTTTTTGATAAAAAATTTTCTATAAAAAATTTTTGATAAAAAAATTTTCTATAAAAAATTTTGATAAAAAAATTTTCTTTAGAATTTTTGATAAAAAAATTTCTGTAGAAAAATTTTTGATAAAAAAGTTTTCTACAGAAAAATTTTTGATACAAAAATTTTCTATTGAAAAATTTTTGATAAGAAATTTTCTATAGAAAAATTTTCTATAGAAAATTTTTGATAAAAAAAATTTCTATAGAAAAACAGTTGATATAAAAATTTTCTATAGAAAAAAAAATTCTATAGAAAAATTTTTAATAAAAACATTTTCTACAGATAAATTGTTGATAAAAAAATTTTCTACAAAAAAATTGTTGATATAAAAATTTTCTATAACAAATTTTGATAAGAAAATTTTCTATAGAAAAATTTTGTATAGAAAAATTTTTGATAAAAAAATTCTCTATAGAAAAATTTTTGAAAACAAAATTTTCTATAGAAAAATTTTTTGTAAAAAAATTTGCTATAAAAAATTTTTGATAAAAAAATTTTCTATTGAAAAATTTTTGATAAAAAAAATTTCTATAGAAAAATGTTTGATAAACAAATTTTCTATAGAAAAATTTTTAATAAAAAAAATTTTCTATAGAAAAATTTTTGATAA
Organism: Stomorhina lunata; assembly: GCA_933228675.1. Lineage (NCBI taxonomy): Eukaryota > Metazoa > Arthropoda > Insecta > Diptera > Rhiniidae > Stomorhina > Stomorhina lunata. The sequence continues at coordinate 47,732,505 of OW121742.1, read as the reverse complement.
AAAAATTTTCTATAGAAAATTTTTTGATAAAAAAATTATCTATAGAAAAATTTTTGATAAAAAAATTTTCTATAGAAAAATTTTTGATAAAAAAATTTTCTATAAAAAATTTTTGATACAAAAATTTTCTATAGAAAAATTTTTATTAAAAAAATTTTCTTTAGTAAAATTTTTGATAAGAAAATTTTCAATACAAAAATTTTTGATAAGAAAATTTTCTATAGAAAAATTTTTGATAAAAAAAATATCTATAGAAAAATTTTGATAAAAAAATTCTCTATAGAAAAATTTTTTGATAACAAAATTTTCTACAGAAAAATTTTTGATAAAAAAGTTTTCTATAAAAAATTTTTGATAAAATAATTTTCTATAAAAAATTTTTGATAAAAAATTTTCTATAAAAAATTTTTGATAAAAAATTTTTCATAGAAAAAAATTCTCTGTGAAAATTTTTGATAACAAAATTTTCTACAGAAAAATTGTTGATCTAAAAATTTCCTATAGAAAAATTTTTCATAAGAAAATTTTCTATAGAAAAATTTTTGATAAAAAAATTTTCTATAGAAAAATTTTTGATAAAAAAATTTTCTATAGAAAAATTTTTGATAAAAAAATTTTCTATAGAAAAATTTTTGATAAAAAAATTTTCTATAGAAAAATTTTTGATAAAAAAATTTTCTATAGAAAATTTTTTGATAAAAAAATTATCTATAGAAAAATTTTTGATAAAAAAATTTTCTATAGAAAAATTTTTGATAAAAAAATTTTCTATAAAAAATTTTTGATAAAAAAATTTTTGATAAAAAAATTTTCTATAGAAAAATTTTTATTAAAAAAAATTTCTTTAGTAAAATTTTTGATAAGAAAATTTTCAATACAAAAATTTTTGATAAGAAAATTTTCTATAGAAAAATTTTTGATAAAAAAAATATCTATAGAAAAATTTTGATAAAAAATTTTTGATAAAAAAATTCTCTATAGAAAAATTTTTTGATAACAAAATTTTCTACAGAAAAATTTTTGATAAAAAAGTTTTCTATAAAAAATTTTTGATAAAAAATTTTTCATAGAAAAAAATTCTCTGTGAAAATTTTTGATAACAAAATTTTCTATAGTAAAAATTGATTAAAAATTTCTACAGAAAAATTGTTGATCTAAAAATTTCCTATAGAAAAATTTTTCATAAGAAAATTTTCTATAGAAAAATTTTTTGCTAAAAAATTTTCTATAAAAAATTTAAAAAAAAAAATTTCTATAGAAAAATTTTTGATAAAAAAATTTTCTATAGAAAAATTTTTGATAAAAAAATTTTCTATAGAGAAATTTTTGATAAAAAAATTTTCTATAGAAAAATTTTTGATAAAAAAATTTTCTATAGAAAAATTTTTGATAAAAAAATTTTCTATAGAAAAATTTTTGATAAAAAAATTTTCTATAGAAAAATTTTTAATAAAAAAAATTTTCTATAGAAAAATTTTTGATAAAAAAATTTTCTATAGAAAAATTTTTGATAAAAAAATTTTCTATAGAAAAATTTTTGATAAAATAATTTTCTATAGAAAAATTTTTGATAAAAAAATTTTCTACAGAAAAATTGTTCATAAAAAAATTTTCTTCAGAAAAATTGTTGATAAAAAAAATTTTCATAAAAAAATTTTCTATAGAACAATTTTTGATAAAAAATTTTCTATAGAACAATTTTTGATAAAAAATTTTCTATAGAAAAATTTTTCATAAAAAAATTATTGATAGAAAAATTTTTGATAAAAAAAATTTTATTTAAAAGAATTTCTATAAAATAATTTTTAATAAAAAATTTTCTATAGAAAAATTTTTAATAAAAAATTTCTATAGAAAAATTTTTGAATAAAAAAATTATTAAAATTTAAAACCTTAAAATTAAAAAAATATCTTAAGACTTTTAAATATGATAAAAATATAGAAACTTAATAAAACAGGATCCTTATATTTCTTTTCTGCATTATCCTCTCCATGTCCTTTCTAAGGGTAGATCTTATCTCCATCTAAATATTTCATTTGAAAAGTTGTCATATTTAAAATTTCATAAAAAAATTCTTAATGTATTCCCATAAAAAAATGTTTCTAATAAAAATTCAAATTTTTATTTCTCAAACATCTGTTTCTCAGGGGTTCCTTGAGAATAAAATCCTTATCACAAAAATATAATAAAATAATTCCTTATAATTTCTGGCAAATGATGACAGGGTTAAATGTTCTTCTACCTTTTAATTCAAATGAATTAAAATTTCCATTTAAAGAGATAAAAAAATATAATATTTACTGATCATCTTACAAGATACCGAGACAAGGTATTAAAATCGATGAATTTGAAAAAATAATAAAAATGTACAAATGTTTAAAAGAATTAATAATGACTGACTATTTAAATGCCTTTAATGCAAAAAGGATTATAATGTCATCCTTGTAAATGAAAGTTACTTAAAAATCTTACGCATAAATTAACTATCGCAGATAAATTCGTCAATGTTCATGTAAAGTAATTTCTCAAGATTCTCAAGATTTTCCTTTTTGACGAAATTTTCATTCTTAACGCACCCATAATGAGTCTTTTGTGTTTGACATCTTTAGACATCGATCGAACAGAAAGGGTTAGTTATATTTATTAGGTATTTATATATATACAGACATTCGGCTTTTAGTCAGACATTTGGACGAATATTCTTTTTTTTGTCTTTTCTTAAATGTCTTCGTCTAAGAAGACGACAAACATTGTGTAATTTTTGAAAGGAAAGTCAATGGCAGCCGCAGCAGAGTCTTAGTCAGAGAGACAGAGTCTTACAGCGACATTCAATAGAAGAATCAACAGCACTTTAACTTTAACACTATCGCTACTAAATTAAACATTCTTTATGAGCGTTTGATTGGCGGCAGACCCAGGTGTTTAAGGGAATACATTCGAAAGGGAATTTTTTTGAAAACATGGAAAGCCTTAAAAATATACCTTAAATAACAAAAGTTTTCAGAATTTTACTTCAAAAGAGAAAATAATCGAAGTATGACAAAAATACCAAATTTTCGCCCATGGGTATGCAAGGGTTAATTTGAATAACAATGTAATTAAGACGCCTTTGAAAGATTTTTTTTTTAATTTTCATTTAAATATAACATTAAAAACATGCAATTTTTAGTACCTTTCTTAAAAAAATAAAATTTTTTAAAAATTTTACTTTTGAACCTGGTAAAAAAAGGGTTAAAGACAACCGATTTCAACCAAATTTCCAATTTATATTTCTACCCATAGAAGCAATAAAAATTTCAGTTCTGCTCATAAAAACTGCTAATATATAACAAATCACGTGCCTTTTTATAACTTTGGTGAGAAATTGGGTTTTTGTCGAAATGGTTCACATGCATAGCCCATGAGTATGCAAGGGTTAATTTAAATAAAAATGTAATAATATTTTGAACGATTTCTTTTTTTAATTTTCATTGAAATAAAACAATAAAAACCTGTACCTTTATTAAAAAATGAATATTTTAAAATTTTTATATTTGACCCTGGCAATAAAATTGTTAATGACATCCGATTTCAATAAATTTCTTTATATATATTTCTATTCATTGGAGCAATAATAAATTCATTTCTGCTCATAAAAACTGCTAATATATAACAATTCACGTGCTTTTTTTTTATAACTTTGGTGAAAAGTTGAGATTTTGTCGAAATGGTTCACATGCATAGCGCATGGGTATGCAAGGGTTAATTTCAATAAAAATGTAATAATAATTTGAATTATTTATTTTAATTTTTATTGAAATATAACAATAAAAACATGCAATTTCTAGTATCTTTCTTGAAATAATTAAATATTTTAAAAATTTTATTTTTGACACAGGTAATAAAAGGGTTAAAGACAACTGATTTCAACCAAATTTCTAATATATATTTCTACCCATAGAAGCAATTCAAATTTCAGTTCTGCTCATAAAAATGCTAATATTTAACAATTCACGTGCTTTTGTTTATAACTTTGGTGAAAAGTTGAGATTTTGTCGAAATGGTTCACATGCTTAGCGCATGGGTATGCAAGGGTTAATTTCAATAAAAATGTAATAATAATTTGAACGATTTTTTCCATTTTTATTAAAGTATAACAATAAAAACATGTAATTTTTAGTACCTTTCTTGAAAAACTTAAATATTTTAAAAATTTTACTTTTGACCCTGGTAATAAAAGGGTTAAAGACAACCGATTTCAACCCAATTTCAGATATATATTTTTACCCATAGAAGCAATACAAATTTCAGTTCTGCTCATAAAAATGCTAATATTTAACAATTCACGTGCTTTTGTTTATAACTTTGGTGAAAAGTTGAGATTTTGTCGAAACGGTTCACATGCTTAGCGCATGGGTATGCAAGGGTTAATTTCAATAAAAATGTAATAATAATTTTAACGATTTTTTCCATTTTTATTAAAGTATAACAATAAAAACATGTAATTTCTAGTACCTTTCTTGAGAAAATGTAATATTTTAAAAATTCTACTTTTGACCTTGGCAATAAAAGGGTTAATGACAACCGATTTCAACCAAATTTCTAATATATATTTCTACCCATAGAAGCAATTCAAATTTCAGTTCTGCTCATAAAAAATGCTAATATTTAACAATTCACGTGCTTTTGTTTATAACTTTGGTGAAAAGTTGAGATTTTGTCGAAATGGTTCACATGCTTAGCGCATGGGTATGCAAGGGTTAATTTCAATAAAAATGTAATAATAATTTTAACGATTTTTTCCATTTTTATTAAAGTATAACAATAAAAACATGTAATTTCTAGTACCTTTCTTGAGAAAATGTAATATTTTAAAAATTCTACTTTTGACCTTGGTAATAAAAGGGTTAATGACAACCGATTTCAACCAAATTTCTAATATATATTTCTACCCATAGAAGCAATACGAATTTCAGTTCTGCTCATAAAAATGCTAATATTTAACCATTCACGTGCTTTTGTTTATAACTTTTGTGAAAAGTTGAGATTTTGTCGAAATAGTTCACATGCTTAGCGCATGGGTATGCAAGGTTTAATTTCAATAAAAATGTAATAATAATTTTAACGATTTTTTCCATTTTTATTAAAGTATAACAATAAAAACATGTAATTTCTAGTACCTTTCTTGAGAAAATGTAATATTTTAAAAATTCTACTTTTGACCTTGGTAATAAAAGGGTTAATGACAACCGATTTCAACCAAATTTCTAATATATATTTCTACCCATAGAAGCAATACAAATTTCAGTTCTGCTCATAAAAACTGCTAATATATAACAATTGACGTGCTTTTGTTTATTACTTTGGTGAAAAGTTGAGATTTTGTCGAAATGGTTCACATGCTTAGCCCATGGGTACGCAAGGGTTAATTTAAATAAAAATGTAATAATAATTTGAACGATTTTTTCCATTTTTATTAAAGTATAACAATAAAAACATGTAATTTTTAGTACCTTTCTTGAAAAACTTAAATATTGTAAAAATTTTACTTTTGACCCTGGTAATAAAAGGGTTAATGACAACCGATTTCAACCAAATTTCTTATATAAATTTCTACCCATAAAAACAATAAAAATTTCAGTTCTGCTCATAAAAACTGCTTATATATAACAATTCATGTGCTTTTTTATAACTTTGGTGAAAAATTGGGTTTTTGTCGAAATCATTTGATTATAAGTCCCGGGTACGGCTAAGCCGTAAGAGATATCGCCCTAAATCTTTTTTCGTGGTAATCTGCAGGGTGTTTTAACTAACAATCTGGCACTTCCTTTTTACTTTCTTCGAATTCGTTAAACAAACTTTAAAAAAAACCAAAAAAGGAGTTTTGAAAACGGTATGAAAAAAATACTTGTTTTCGTCCTATGCAAAAGTGACTTAAAGTTAGTCCATTGTAAATAAAATGGATATTTAAATATCTTGACGTCTCAGAAAAGTAAAAATAGTCAAACTTATTAAAATTAAAAAAAAAAAATTTTTATTGCCTTTGCTTAGGAAAGTCTTGAAGGCTGTAGAATATTTTGGAAAACCCTTAATAATTAGGAAAGTTTTCAACCGTTTTTAAGGTAATATATCTCGTTGGAATGCCCTTTTAGTGCTCATTACTAGGCTGTTAAACAGTTTTTTAAAAACATATTCTACTTCTACTTAAGTGAAAATTTGTTATTTTGTCGAAATTATTTGATTTTAAGTCCCAGGTAAGGCTAAGCCTTTAGAGATATCGCCCTAAATCTTTCTTCGTGGTAATCTGCAGGGTGTTTTAACTGACAATCTGGCACTTCCTTTTTACTTTCTTCGAATTCGTTAAACAAACTTTTGAAAAAACCAAAAAAGGAGTTTTGAAAACGGTATGAAAAAAATACTTCTTTTCGTCCTATGCAAAAGTGACTTAAAGTTAGTCCATTGTAAATAAAATGGATATTTAAATATCTTGACGTCTCAGAAAAGTAAAAATAGTCAAACTTATTAAAATTAAAAAAAAAAATATTTTTTTATTGCCTTTGCTTAGGAAAGTCTTGAAGCCTTAATAATTAGGAAAGTTTTCAACCGTTTTTAAGGTAATATATCTCGTTGGAAAGCCCTTTTAGTGCTCATTACTAGGCTGTTAAACAGTTTTTTAAAAACATATTCTAAGTGGATTTATTTTTTAAACATTTGTAGATACCCCTTATTTTTCCCATATAACTGGCATGTCCAAACTTTGGCGTCAAGTCTGAAAGCTTACCCGATATCCGATCTAAAAGAAACTTTGTATTTGGATTATTGGGGTCGTGAAAAAAAAAACATAAAAACTTAACAAATACTTATTTCTAAAATTTTCTTCTTTAAATCAAGAAAAATCTTTAAAATTTCACTTAAATATGAAGCATAAAAGAATTTTTACGAAAACGTAAAAATATAAATCGACATCATTAAAAAATGTAAATATTTGTCTAAAATATGGAAAAAATAGTCTTGTCATTTTTGTGCTCTTATGTGTATAACTATATTTAAGTCTGATCTAAGTGTAATTTTAATTTTATTCCTATCCATTTAGGGTTTAAAGTTACAATGTCAGTAATTTTTGCCTTTTTATCCCTCTAAATTGATAAAGTACGTCTCTGATATTTGTTTCGTACCAATCGATTGCTGTATAACAATTTCTTATCTCAATTTTTTCCCCGGTTTTATCTCTTAAATTGAAAAAGTACCGAAGAAAAATTTTTAATTTGTTCATTTGATTCGATTGTGGTATTCTTTTTTTGTATGTATTGGTTCAAAATTTATATATGTAATAAAAATAAGTAACAAAATATTGTTTTTACCCTTTCGGAGGCATAAATTGTCCGTTTGTATAACCACCATCAAAAAGAATGGAGGGTATATTGAGATTGTCATTCCGTTTGTAATTTCCTTAATATTGGCTCAAAAATCAAAAACGATATATATTCTGAATCCTTATGGAATTCTAAGACGATTGAGTGATGTCCGTCTGTCTGTCTGTTTGTCTGTCTGTCTGTCTGTCTGTCTGTCTGTCTGTCTGTCTGTCTGTCTGTCTGTCTGCCTGTCTGTCTGTCTGTCTGTCTGCCTGTCTGTCTGTCTGTCTGTCTGTCTGCCTGTCTGCCTGTCTGCCTGTCTGTCTGTCTGTCTGTCTGTCTGTCTGTCTGTCTGTCTGTCTGTTTGTCTGCCTGTCTGTCTGTCTGTCTGTCTGTCTGTCTGTCTGTCTGTCTGTCTGTCTGTCTATCTGTCTGTCTGTCTGTCCGTCTGTCCGTCTGTCTGTATGTTGAAATCACGATAACGCCTAAACCAAAGGAGCTAGCTCGCTGAAACTTATTAAAAACATTCTTCATCTCTGAGAAAATGTTGTTATTGAAATTGGGCAAAATCAGTTAACATTTGACCATACCTCCCGTATAACCTCGCCTACGCTAATCGCTTATTTGCTAATAAATAACAAACTTTAATAGCTATGACGATAAAATTTGGTTTATAGAAGTTTTGCGTAAGCCCGATATATAAAATCTCATCAAAACCGGTTCACATTTAGTCATAGCTCCCATAGCTCCCTAAAATACACTTCAATGCCAATAAATCTAAAACTATAATAGATATTATCACCAAATTTAGCACGAGGAGTTCTTATGTCAATGCCAACCAGTTTGTCACAATCGGTCACCATTTGACCATAGCTCCCATATAAAAAACTTACGGAAACACAAAAATACAAAAAGAAAATAGGGTTTATGTCCGTCTGTCCGTCAGATAAAAGCGCTATAGCGCCTTAACGAAAAGGTCTACAGCCAGTGAGCAAAATTTTGTTACAATCGGTTCCTATTTGACCATACCTCTCATATAAAAAACTTACGGAAACACAAAAATGCAAAAAGAAAATACGGTTTATGCCCGTCTGTCCGTCAGATAAAAGCGCTATAGCGCCTTAACGAAAAGGTCTACAGCAACAAAATTTTACAAAAGGAAGTCTTATATGAATACCAGCCAGTGAGCAAAATTTTGTTACAATCGGTTCCTATTTGACCATACCTCTCATATAAAAAACTTACGGAAACACAAAAATGCAAAAAGAAAATACTGGTTATGTCCGTCTTTCCGTCAGAGAAAAGCGTGATAGTTCCTTAACTACAAGAGCTAGAGAGACAAAATTTAGAAATTGTGTGCTGAAAATGGGTAAAATTAATTTACATTTAGTTATAGCTCCCATATAACCCTGCCCCGGGAATCACATATATGCTGATAAATTGAATAATATTGTAAAATCTATGACCACTAAATTTAAAACAGAGAAATTTTATGCAGTTGTCAAATTTTATAGGAATCGGTCCATTTTTGACCATAGCTTTCCCGGTAACCACTTAAATGCCACAAATGCCAGTTAAAAGCTATTAAGTTATAAACTATGTCAGGTATGGGCACTAAATTTTGCACAAATAAACTTTAGTACCTGGTTGACCGAGCCTTGCTTGGAGCTTTATGATAAGCATTTTGAGGCAAATTTGAAAGTTTTTATATATATTAGTTTATAAAGTTAATTTTGAATTATTTTATTTATTTTGTCCGACCAACACATAGTTTGCTTAGTTTACAGTTTAACTCATTTTAATAATTTTGGAAATTGGTCATATCAACAGAAACCTCCGTCGACTCATGCGCAACAACTTTGCTAAAGATTATAGTCTGATCAAATGCACAGTTTATGATTTATTTCATTTTAAGTAGTTTTCAGTGGCGCCACCTGAAGTTGTTCATACCAACTAATAAACCTTCGTTTGCTTATGCGTAACAACTTTGCTTATGATTATAACATGATCAAATGCACAGTTTACGATTAAACTCACTTTGAGTAACTTTCTGTGGCGCCACCTGTCGGACGTTGCTCATTCCAATTCATAAACCTTCGTCGGCTTATCCGCAACAACTTTGCTGAAGACTATAGCATGATTAAATGTACAGATTACGATTAAATTGACTTTGAGTATATTTCAGTAGCGCCACCTGTCGAAATTTCTTCATACCAACTAAGAAACTTTCGTCGGCTCATGTGCAACAACTGTGCTAAAGATTGTAGCATGATCAAATGTACAGTTTACGATTTAATTAATGTTTAGTAATTTTCAGTGACGCCATCTATCGGAAATTAGTCTTATCAACTTTAAAACCTTCGCCGGCTTATCCGCAACATCTTCGCTAAAGAGCATAACATGATCAAATGCACAGTTTACTATTCTATAAAGAACATACATACAGACAAACATTCATTTGTTTAAAAGGTATAACATTACTAATTTTTTCCCCTTTTTATCCCCTAATTTCAAAAAAGTTCCATATGCATATTTGGTACTTCTGTGGTACCAATTGAATTCGGTACATTTTATTACAACGCAGTTAACATAATGTTTCTATTCATATTACTTTTTGAGATGTTAAGTTATCATTTTATCCCCTTTTTACCCATTTTGGCCCAAAATCAAAAAAGCACTAAATACGTGTTTAAAGTTTCTTTCACATCTGTTGATTGCAGTACAAAGTTTCTTTCTATATTCCTTAATATAAGAGTGGGTTAAAAAGGTACCAAAAAAACTATTTTCACCCTTTTTTACCCCTTATCGGACATAGTTTCAAAAAAGTACTAAACACCTGTCCGTTTATTTTCATAGCTGTTTAAAACGTAATTTAAATTTTGTTTCTATACCTATTACTTAAGGAGATATAGCGTTTTCGATTTTTCCCCTTTTTACCCTCTTAGTGGCAAAGGTTCCAAAAGTCCCTTCTTCTTCGACCTATACATCAAAAAAAGATACCCACTGTCCAAATTTTATCAAAATCGTTAGAGCCGTTTTCGAGATAGTCATTCTATATATATATATATATATATATATATATATATATATATACATATATATAAATACATACAATTATTGCTCGTTTAAGAATATAATAATATTAATACCAGCCAGTATATAAACTTTTGTAACAATTTTTTTCAGGTTAAAATTGTAATTAAAAAAAAGATAAAGTAAAATTTTAGCATTTTAAACATTTTTCTAAGAGCTACATATCTTAAGAATAAAATAAGCTATAAACCATAAAAATCGGTTTAAAAATGTTTATTACCAGTTTACCGATTACCGATTACCAATTTACCAATTTTTATAAAAAATACCGTTGTATTTTAGCTTCATTACCTACCTTCATTATATTTTTAAACCGATTTTTGTGGTTTATAGCTTATTTTATTCTTAAGATATGTAGCTCGTAGAAAAATGTTTAAAATGTTAAAATTTTACTTTATCTTTTTTTTAATTACATTTTGAACCCGAAAAAAATTACGAATTTCGCACGAAAAAAAAATTTTTCCCCATTAATTTCTAAATAACTCCAAAACGAAAGAGATACAGAAAAATTATATTAGACTAAAATAAATGCAATTTTGTTATGCATCTTCAAGTGTTTTTTTATTTTGAAAATCGGATGAGTCGTTCTCGAGTTAGGACGAAATAGGTCTCCGTACCTGACTAATTTAAGGAGAAAAATTTTCCACGCCCATAAAAAAAATCCAGATCTGATGGAAAAAAAACCGAACTATATGGATCTTTCATCAAGATCCATATAGTCCGCATAGTTTTATTAAAAGGAAAGACAAAAAATAAATTTTTGCAGAGCAGTGTAATTACATTTTTTGTCTGAGGGGTCTAAAATTCAAGTTAGGGTGTAAGAACCATCTTTCCATGTGTTATAAACAACCTAAAAATACCCTTGTTATATATCAATGATTGTGTAGGGTATAAGAATTTAATTTTCTTAAATGTTTTCACATTTTAAATATCTGTCCATGTCGGTTTAATTTTTCAATAAAGACCCATTCACTTTGTCTCTGCATAAATATTCATTCAAATGCTAAGTAAAACCATTCAAACAAAAAGAACGTCTTTTACAACAAAAATGATTCTACAACATTTGTGTTGTATGTGTTGTAACACGAGTGAATATTACGTTGGTTGTTTGCTTCTGCCGCGGCTGCTTAAAATTCACATTTTGTAAACGCATCACGATTTGTTACGCGCCTAGTCTTTTGGCGTCATTTAAGTTCCGGCATTTCAACTGAACATAAATTTCTATAGAAAATTTGAATAATTTCTTAGAGATTCAAAAAACAAAAAATACTAACTAATATTGTTTTTGCTTTTTAGTCTAACTCTTATTTTTTTCTTTCTTTTAACAACGATAAATATGCGTAAATGGGAAAAGAATCACAAAGTGGTGGCAAGTAAAATATTGTAGTACTTACTTACAACATCAAAATGCCACATGCAACATAACTCTTACTTAATATATACACTTTTAAGATTCGCTGTGTAATTTCGTTTCGTTTGTAATTTTGAGCGGTGAAAGGATTTAAAATTTGAATAGAATTTTATTTTCTAAAAAAGTTCCCAACTTTGTTTTCTGGTCTCATCAAAAGGGGTTAAATTTCTTTTAGATTTTTTCTAATCACTTTTCAGTGTCAAATTGATTTTTGAAAACTATAATTTTCGTTAACAGATTTTTGTGTATTTTTGATGATTGAATTTCTTTATTTGTTTAGGGAGTGTTTTTTTTTCTTCTAGAATCTCTTCGAAAGATTTCTTAGGAATATTTTTTCTTAATTTGCATTTAAAGTTATTGATAAAATAAAAAAGGATTATATTTGTTTAGGTAAATTTCCTGGTTAAATTTTTTAAAAATAAAAGTTTTTTTTCCTGTTTTTTTTTTTTTGTAAAGAAAGAAAACTGGTTTTAAATGGTTTTGATATCAATTATTATGAATTTTATTGATTTAATCGAAAAATTTGAAAAGAAAACGCAGCTGTTTAAAAAAAATTTGAATTTGTAAAGAAATTTTGTAATTGACGGATGAAATCATGTATAAAATTGTTTTGAGAAATGTTAAGAAATTGAAATAAAATAGAAATTACAATTCAATATTTTACAATAAATATTTTCAACTAAGATCCAAATGCTTTATAATTTTCTTATTAAAATAAGAAATTTTTGAAAAATTTTCCATAAAAATAAAAAATTAAAAAAAAAAAGATTCTATAAAAATGAGAAATTTTTTAAAATTTTTCTACAAAAATAAGAAATTTTTGAAAAATTTGCTATAGGAAATAAAAAATAATATCTAAAAATAGGAAATCTTTTAAAAATTTCCGGTAAAAATATGAAATTTTACGATAAAAATAGGAAATTTTCTACAAAAATATGAAATTTTTGAAAAATTTTCTATAGGAAATTTTTCAAAAATTTCCTCTAAAAATAGGAAATTTTTGAAAAATTTTCTATAAAAATAGGATTTCCTATAAAAATAGGAAATTCTTGAAAAATTTCTATAAAAATAGGAAATTCTTGAAAAATTTCCTATAAAAATAGGAAATTTTTAAAAAAAAATTTCTATAAAAATAGGAAATTTTTGCAAAAATTCCTATAAAAATAGGAAATTTTTGAAAAATTTCCTATAAAAATAGGAAATTTTTGAAAAATTTCCTATAAAAATAGGAAATTTTTGAAAAATTTCCGATAAAAATAGGAAATTTTTGAAAAATTTCCTATAAAAATAGGAAATTTTTGAAAATTTTCCTATAAAAATAGGAAATTTTTGAAAATTTTCCTATAAAAATAGGAAATTTTTGAAAATTTTCCTATAAAAATAGGAAATTTTTGAAAAATTTCCTATAAAAATAGGAAATTTTTAAAAAATTTCCTATAAAAATAGGAAATTTTTGAAATATTTCCTATAAAAATAGGAAATTTTTGAAAAATTTCCTTTTTTTTTCAAAAATTTCTTATTTTTATAGGAAATTGTTCAACAGGAAATTGTTTAATAGGAAATTTCCAAAAATTTCTTATTTTTATAAAAAATTTTTCAAAAATTTCTTATTTTTTTAGGAAATTTTTAAAAAATTTCTTATTGTTATAGGAAATTTTTCAAAAATTTCTTATTGTTATAGGAAATTTTTCAAAAATTTCTTATTTTTATAGGAAATTTTTCAAAAATTTCCTATTTTTATAGGAAATTTTTCAAAAATTTCTTATTTTTATAGGAAATTTTTCAAAAATTTCTTATTTTTATAGGAAATTTTTCAAAAATTTCTTATTTTTATAGGAAATTTTTCAAAAATTTCTTATTTTTATAGGAAATTTTTCAAAAATTTCTTATTTTTATAGGAAATTTTTCAAAAATTTCTTATTTTTATAGGAAATTTTTCAAAAATTTCTTATTTTTATAGGAAATTTTTCAAAAATTTCTTATTTTTATAGGAAATTTTTCAAAAATTTCTTATTTTTATAGGAAATTTTTCAAAAATTTCTTATTTTTAAAGGAAATTTTTCAAAAATTTCCTATTTTTATAGGAAATTTTTCAAAAATTTCCTATTTTTATTGGAAATTTTTCGAAAATTTTCTATTTTTATAGGAAATTTTTCGAAAATTTCCTATTTTTATAGGAAATTTTTCGAAAATTTCCTATTTTTATAGGAAATTTTTCGAAAATTTCCTATTTTTATAGGAAATTTTTCAAAAATTTCTTATTTTATAGGAAACTTTTAAAAAATTTCATAATTTATAGGAAATTTTTCTAAAATTTCTTGTTTTTATAAGAAATTAAAAAAAAAAATTTTAGTTTTATAGGAAATATTTTAACAGTTAATTTAATATTATTTTTTTTATATATTTTTAATTACAGGTACGTACAACTACTACTTTTTACTGTCTGAAATAGTTTGGCCTACATATGTAAGTATACATTTAAAAAATACTATGTCAAGGGTGATAATTTAATGGAATTTAAGATCTAGATTCAATTTGTATGTCTTTGCTATCTATATTGAATTACGATCCAAATAACGTATATCTAGCAAAGACTCTCGAATATAAAGCTGTTGCACTTTTATACATTGATTTGCCGTTTGGTCGTTTTGAAAACTCCCATAAGTTATTTCCCTCTATGGGTGTTCAAGTGCAATTTAAGAATTATTTTTATTGTTTTTTAATTATTTTAATTTTAACAATATTTGAAATTATGTTTTAAAATGCAATAACTTATTAACAAATTATTTACTTGACACCGCCAGGCGTTAGGTGGAGTCTTTTTGTTTTGCTGTGTTTTTATTTTATTTAATTAATTATTTTTATTAGCAATAAATAAAAATAAATTAAAATATTAAAATCTTTTTAGTTGACGTTTCTAACTAATAAATCTTGTTTCAATTAGAGGCAACATCATGTTTTATTTTTATGTGAACAATCAATTATAAATGCAAATTCTTATTTTATATCTGATGCGATGCGATTTGATGATATTTTACGTCATACGACAACGTCTACTTTTTTAGAATATTTAATACTTTAATGGGGTTTTTTTCCTCCAACTAATTTGCAAAAAGTCGTCTTATGTTAATAAATCAAAAAGTGGATATTTTGAAGTTTCAAATGTCACTTTAGATTTATAAATAAATATAAGTTAACGGTTTATTTACGAGTTTTCAGCGGATGCGAAACGTCAGATAATTATTGCGTGTGTTGGAATTATCATAAAACCGATCTAAGAACTTAGCTTCCCATATCTCTTAGAAATTATGATAATTTGGCTTAAGTTTTGGTTAATTCGATTCTCTTTTGTATTATTATTGATTAATTTTAATCGTTGTTTTAATTAATTTCTTCATTAATTTCATTGAAATTCGTTTTGTTAACATTTCGTTGCCTTTATCTCGTTAATTAATGAGATTTTTTTAGCCACAATTTATTTTCATTTAGTAACAAAATTTAAATGTTTCTTTTATCTCTCCATTAATGCGGTGACATCCCCATTCCCCAACTAAATTAATGAAATTTTTATTTATTCTAAAATTCTATTAATTTCGAAAGCGAAACGACACCTACGCAAAAATTTATTTTCTAATTAATTTTAGCTGGTTTTAGACTTTCAAACTAAAAAAAAAACACGAAAAATTAATAAAAGTTTTATAACATTTTCGTTATTAGGTGACACATGAACAATCGGACTGATTTAAAATTTATCTCTTTCGAATATAGTTTTTCTATGCCCTACCCCCGGCATAATTTTTCAAAATTTGACTATTTATAGGAAATTTTTAAAGAATTGAAATTTAGAGAAAATTTTTCAAAAATATTTAGAGAAAATTTTTTTAAATTTCACTATTTATAGGAAATTTTTCGAAAATCGACTATTTATAGAAAATTTTTCAAAAATTTTCTAATTAAAGGAAATTTTTCGAAAATTGACTATTTATAGGAAATTTTTCGAAAATTGACTATTTATAGGAAATTTTTCGTAAATTGACTATTTATAGAAAATTTTTCGAAAATTTGCTATTTATAGCAAATTTTTCGAAAATTTACTATTTATAGGAAATTTTTCGAAAATTTAATATTTAGAGAAAATTTTTCGAATATTGACTATTTATAAGAAAATTTTCGAAAATTTACCTTTTAAAGGAAATTTTTCGAAAATTGACTATTTATAGAATTTTTTTTCGAAAATAGACTATTTATAGGAAATTTTTCGAAAAGTGACTTTTATAGGAAATTTTTCGAAAATTGACTATTTATAGGAAATTTTTCGAAAATTGACTATTTATAGGAAATTTTTCGAAAATTGACTATTTATAGGAAATTTTTCGAAAATTGACTATAGGAAATTTTTCGAAAATTGTCTATTATAGGAAATTTTTCGAAAATTGACCATTTATAGGAAATTTTTCGAAAATTGACTATTTATAGGAAATTTTTCGAAAATTGACTATTTATAGGAAATTTTTCGAAAATTGACTATTTATAGGAAATTTTTCGAAAATTGACTATTTATAGGAAATTTTTCGAAAATTGACTATTTATAGGAAATTTTTCGAAAATTGACTATTTATAGGAAATTTTTCGAAAATTGACTATTTATAGGAAATTTTTCGAAAATTGACTATTTATAGGAAATTTTTCGAAAATTGACTATTTATAGGAAATTTTTCGAAAATTGACTATTTATAGGAAATTTTTCGAAAATTGACTATTTATAGGAAATTTTTCGAAAATTGACTATTTATAGGAAATTTTTCGAAAATTGACTATTTATAGGAAATTTTTCGAAAATTGACTATTTATAGGAAATTTTTCGAAAATTGACTATTTATAGGAAATTTTTCGAAAATTGACTATTTATAGGAAATTTTTCGAAAATTGACTATTTATAGGAAATTTTTCGAAAATTGACTATTTATAGGAAATTTTTCGAAAATTGACTATTTATAGGAAATTTTTCGAAAATTGACTATTTATAGGAAATTTTTCGAAAATTGACTATTTATAGGAAATTTTTCGAAAATGACTATTTATAGGAAATTTTTCGAAAATTAACTATTTTATAAGAAATTTTTCGTAAAATGACTATTTCTAGGAAATTTTTCGAAAATTGACTATTTATAGGAAATTTTTCGAAAATTGACTATTTATAGGAAATTTTTCGAAAATTGACTATTTATAGGAAATTTTTCGAAAATTGACTATTTATAGGAAATTTTTCGAAAATTGACTATTTATAGGAAATTTTTCGAAAATTGACTATTTATAGGAAATTTTTTCTCAAATTGACTATTTATAGGAAATTTTTCGAAAATTTAATATTTAGAGAAAATTTTTCGAATATTGACTATTTATAAGAAAATTTTCGAAAATTTACTTTTTAAAGGAAATTTTTCGAAAATTGACTATTTATAGAAATTTTTTTCGAAAATTGACTATTTATAGGAAATTTTTCAGAAATTGGCTATATATAGGAAATTTTTCGAAAATTAAGTAGTAAAAGAAATTTTTCGAAAATTGATTTTTTATAAGAAATTTTTCGAAAATTGAATATTTAGAGGAAATTTTTCGAAAATTGACTATTTATAGAACATTTTTTTGAAAATTTACGGTGTAGGGTATCTTATGGTTGCACATGATCTACTCGTTTTAATAAGGTTTTATTTTAATTTGTTATATATTTTGGATATTTAAATATTTTAGATTTAATAATTTGAATAGTTTAACTTTATAAATCAAAACCTATTTTAGGTTTAAAATTAGTATTATTTAAAATGTCTGCAATCCCATTAAGAGACCCAAAAAAGATTTACAAAAAATCTTTAATTTTCGGAATTGTAATCACTCTCCGAATTTGGTTGTAATAAATTAGTGTAAAGTCTTTAACTTTGTCATTAAATGGTTATTTATGGTTAAATTTACTTAATTTCTAATCAGTTCAATTTTGATTTTGAAACATTTTTGTTAATTCGTGGATGTTTGTAATGTTCTTAATAGCTGAATTGACTTCCCGGCTCTTTCTATAAATGCAAATTTGTGTTTATTATTTTATGGCCCAAAATTTTGTAAGTGTTATTTTGTATGTTTTAAAAGAACCACCTGTTTTTTTTCTTACTTCTTTATCATTATGCAAAATTCGTTTACACTTTCATTAGCTTTTATATCTCAATTTTTATCCAGCTTTTAAAACCTTGAATCTAAATTTTGTTAAAAGCGTTAGGAATTAGTATATTCACACCTTTTCTTGGTTTTTAATAATGGAGTTTTCGTTTAATGTCCTCATAAAATCCTTAAGGTGCTTTTCGGCTTTAATTTATCAAAAACAGGAATTGGCAAACTGTGGCACAAAAATAGGAAATTTTTGAAAATTTCCTATTTTTATAGGAAATTTTTCAAAAATTTTCTATTTTTATAAGAAATTTTTCAAAAAATTTCCTATTTTTATAGGAAATTTTTCAAAAATTTCCTATTTTTATAGGAAATTTTTCAAAAACTTCCTATTTTTATAGGAAATTTTTCAAAAATTTCCTATTTTTTTAAGGAATTTTTTCAAAAATTTCCTATTTTTTTAAGGAAATTTTTCAAAAATTTCCTATTTTTTTAAGGAAATTTTTCAAAAATTTACTAATTTTTTAAGGAAATTTTTCAAAAATTTCCTATTTTTTAAGGAAATTTTTAAAAAATTTCCTATTTTTCTACAGGAAATTTTTCAAAAATTTCCTATTTTTCTATAGGAAATTTTTCAAAAATTTCCTATTTTTCTATAGGAAATTTTTCAAAAATTTCCTATTTTTCTATAGGAAATTTTTCAAAAATTTCCTATTTTTCTATAGGAAATTTTTCAAAAATTCCCTTTTTTTCTATAGGAAATTTTTCAAAAATTTCCTATTTTTATAGGAAATTTTTCAAAAATTTTCTATTTTTGTAGGAAATTTTTCAAAAATTTCCTATTTTTATAGGAAATTTTTCAAACATTTCCTATTTTTCTAGGAAATTTTTCAAAAATTTCCTATTTTTATAGGAAATTTTTCAAAAATTTCCTATTTTTCTATAGGAAATTTTTCAAAAATTTCCTATTTTTCTATAGGAAATTTTTCAAAAATTTCCTATTTTTCTATAGGAAATTTTTCAAAAATTTCCTATTTTTCTATAGGAAATTTTTCAAAAATTTCCTATTTTTCTATAGGAAATTTTTCAAAAATTTCCTATTTTTCTATAGGAAATTTTTCAAAAATTTCCTATTTTTCTATAGGAAATTTTTCAAAAATTTCCTATTTTTCTATAGGAAATTTTTCAAAAATTTCCTATTTTTCTATAGGAAATTTTTCAAAAATTTCCTATTTTTCTATAGGAAATTTTTCAAAAATTTCCTATTTTTCTATAGGAAATTTTTCAAAAATTTCCTATTTTTCTATAGGAAATTTTTCAAAAATTTCCTATTTTTATAGGAAGTTTTTCAAAAATTTCCTACTTTTAGAGGAAATTTTTCAAAAATTTCCTATTTTTAGAGGAAATTTTTTAAAAATTTCCTATTTTTAGAGGAAGTTTTTCAAAAATTTCCTATTTTTAGAGGAAATTTTTCAAAAATTTCCTATTTTTAGAGGAAATTTTTCAAAAATTTCCTATTTTTAGAGGAAATTTTTCAAAAATTTCCTATTTTTATAGGAAATTTTTAAAAAATTTCCTATTTTTTTAAGGAAATTTTTCAAAATTTTCCTATTTTTTTAAGGAAAATTTTCAAAAATTTCCTATTTTTTTAAGGAAATTTTTCTAAAATTTCCTATTTTTTTAAGGAAATTTTTCAAAAATTTCCTATTTTTTTAAGGAAATTTTTCAAAAATTTCCTATTTTTATAGGAAATTTTTTATAATATTTTGTTGCAAAAATATTATTATTCTTAACGGTTCACTTGAACACGTGACTAATTTTTGTTCAAGATATGCGTCCATGAAAATGATAAATAAAAAAATGTGAGTTAATACTTCTTCAGAAGGCCCCTGAACTTTATCAAGGTTTTCTAACGCTTCAATGAATCAAATTAAAGTATGTATTATATTTCCTTCTTCAGGAGAATATGTTTTGCAAAATAAAGTTCAACTTTAAAATGTTATTTTGGAATGTGATGATGGTATTTTGTCGATTTAATTTATGTCCTTTCTTTCCCCACAAATACACGTAAAGACACTTATGCTCTTAACAGGAGTAACATTGTACCTAATAAAGGAATAACAACAATAACAATAACTTGTAGACATTTTGTAATATTTTGTATCTTGAAAATTTGCATTTAATTAAAGCCTTTAAGGTCCATTAAAGGCAACAATAAACCAAATACTTAAACGCAACAGAGATATGGCTTAAACGAAGAAGACCTTGTGATAAATATCAGAATACATGGCCAAAAAGAAATCGATATGATTTGAAAATAACAGGAGCTGCTATAATCAAGAGAAAAAGTGGCAGCAGCGAAGACAACAACAAAAAAATGAATATTTATGTATGAAAATTCTGTTGATTAACCCTCGGGGGTATAGGGATATTTGTTGAGGTTAACAATCTTAAAGTAAGTTTGGAATATAACATATTCCTCTAACAAGGGGTTAAGGTTTTAAAACTCTTTATTTTAGCGAAAGTCTTGGTTGTAATGTTTAGTTGTTTTTCATTTTTGTTCTTCTCGAAACACGCATTAAATTGTTTTTTAACACATTTCTTACCTTAGGCCATTTAGCCATCATATACTACCACTCCATCTTATTGGGTTTGTTTTTATACCCTTCACCACCATAGGTGGAAAGGGTATTATAAGTTTGTGCTGATGTGTGTAACGCATAGAAATATTTGTCTTAGACCCACCTTTTAGTATAAAAATAGACTTATAATCACTTCCTGAGTCGATTTAGCGATGTCCGTCCGTCCGTCTGGCTGGCTGGACCCCCATGTAAACCTTGTAATCAAACTACAGATCGCAATTCTAAAGATAATTTGATCAAATTTGGCACGGATCATTTTTTTGATAATGGGACCATGGCTATTGAAATTGGTCAAAATCGGTCCATTATTTTTGGTACCTCCCATAGGTCCCACTTCCCGGAATTGATATATTGGCCATAAATATCAATATTTTTTCATGAAAATTAAAACAAATAATGCTAATGTACCAAACCAAATTTGTACCAAATTTCGTTGAAATCGGTCCACATTTGACCATAGCTCCCATACAAACTCTTCTTTAAAAACGCACTAAATGAGACAAAAAATCACTAAAACGCTCGTAAATGTATTTAAAGATAATGAAAATTTTGAGTTTATTTTTTGCATACATAATTTTTGTAACAACTTTATTCAATTTGCCAAATTTCGAGATAAACGGTCCACATTTGACCCTAGCTCTCATATAAGTCAAAATGACGGAAACAGCTTAAATATATCGGGTGTTTTTTATTGAGGTATAGAACTTTAAATTGGCATCACTTTTTTAACTGGCGGCCATTTTGTCAGCTGTCAAGTGATTAATATTTAGTTTGGTTTGCCATTTCATCATGAACAGGTTGACAAAAGAACAACGCTTGCAAATCGTGCAAATTTATTTCGAAAATAATGGTTCAGTTCGCGAAGTTTTGAAGAGGACCCGAATGAATCGATTCGCCACCGTGCACAGCAATTGGAGCTTTGTCCATCAACTTTATGGAAGATTTTGCGCAAAGATCTTGGCATGCGACCTTACAAGATCCAGCTTGTGCAAGAATTAAAGCCGCGAGACCATGCAATGCGTCGTGATTTTGGTGTATGGGCCGAAAATGAGATTGATCTCGATGCTGATTTTCATCGCAAAATTTTGTTCAGTGATGAGGCTCATTTTTGGTTGAATGGCTACGTCAACAAGCAAAATTGCCTCATTGGAGTGAAGAGAATCCACATGAGACCCTTGAGACGTCATTACATCCACAAAAACTGACTGTTTGGTGTGCTCTATGGGCTGGTGGAGTCATTGGGCCATACTTCTTCCGAAATAATGCTGGAGAGTCAGTTACCATAAATGGAGACCGGTATAGAGCCATGATAACCGACTATTTTGTTCCCCAATTGGATGGCATGAATGTGGATGAGTTGTGGTTCCAACAAGATGGCGCTACATGCCACACAGCGCACGTCACAATTGATTTATTGAAGGAAACATTCGATGAGCGCATAATTTCGCGGAATGGACCTGTCAATTGGCCGCCAAGATCGTGCAATTTGACACCACTGGATTATTTTCTTTGGGGATATGTGAAGTCGCTCGTCTACGCCAACAAACCAGAAACGTTAGGGGACTTGGAAGCCAACATTCGTGGCGTTATTGCCAACATACGGCCCCATATGCTCGAAAAAGTAGTTGAAAATTGGACCTGTAGAATTGGCTTTATTCGAGCCAGCCGCGGCGGCCACATACCCGAAATCATATTTAAACATTAATGGCATAAAATTATCCTTCCAATAAAGCCAAATTGATGGACATTAAAACGATTTTCTTGTGTTTTATTTCAATTCGAAGTTCTATACCTCTAAAAAAAACACCCATTATAAGTTTTAAGAAAATGTTTGTATTATGGCAAAATTTAGCAAATATTTGTCTTTATACAGAAAAAATAACACCTTTGACCTTAGTGGTGAAGTGTATCGTATGGTCGGGCTAGACCGACTATAGCGCTTTCTTACTTGTTTTTTATTATAAATTCTTTTCACAAAAAAAACTCTTCATAATAAAGAACCAGCATTATCAACCCATATTCTTACGCAAATGGCCAGAAAAATAACATGACTATCATAAAAACTTTAAGACGACCAGAGCTAAAAGGTACTGAGACCAGCAGATATCATGACAAGATACATAAAATGTTCTCTTGTTCTGTAATGATGTTAATTTTAATATACTTTTTTTTTGACTTTTTCGATGTTGTATAAAAGGGGCCCCCCTTTTATCCAACATCAAACATGTTCATTAAATGAACATTTTGTTTTTTGTTACGGGTCATTTTAATTCTGCAAAAAAATCGTACATACATTTTTTTATGTACAAGTATAGAATTTTTGAACTGAAATTTGTAGGTCAAATTAAAAAGAGTTACAATCAAAGACTATTATCTAGATTTTTGTATCGAAACACTTCTGTAAAAAACATATTATTTTTGATGTAAAAATTATTTGCCAATTTTCGTACATAATTTTGCTTAACTTTAATAGCTTTTCCAAATTAGCACTGATATTCATAATCTATATATGTTACATTACGGTGCAACTTAGTTTACGAAAGTGCGAAATTTTAACATAACTTCCCCTAGAAATATTCTAAGTAAAACAAAAACAAGCTGTGCAAATTTTTTTCAAAACTACATAAGGGAATATTTTCGGTTTTGTTTAAGTTTTAACCACTGAGAATTAAATTATTTAAACAAATTTATTAGAATATAAAAGAAAACTAAAGTAGCTTTATTTTAAGTAATAAAAATTAAAAATACATTAAGTAGATTCGGAGTTATAGCAATTTTTTCCCGAAAATTCCTGTTTTTGACGAAACGCCTAAGGATATGCTGCAAAAAATTTACTTAAGTATAAATTAAAATTTCAAAGTAAGACATGATTTACAATTCTGTAAGAACTAAATAGTTGAGTTTTGTTAAAATATATCCGAATTTACTTAGTTTTTTTTCATATTATACAGTTATACTGTTTTCATAGGTCGGTTTCAAAAATCATTTTTTAATTTTTTTAAAATTTTGTTCAACAAATATTACAAATAATAAATTTGCTTTCTAGTATCACAAAACATACAAATGGGTAAATAAAATCTAAAACAAATGAGGTCGATATCTTTAAACGTTTCGCCGTATCTGCGATTTGAAATCGAAAAAGTTCGCGAAATTTTTGTAATAATGTAACTTTTTGTAATAATTTGAGTATATGCTTGTAAAATTGTAGCAATGTTGAAGATTAACAAAAGTAATAGTGAATATTTTTGATCAGACTATATATAAAGTACATATTGGAAAAGTTTAACCCTTTCTTCTCCAAGGTCAAAGGTCAATATTTTTAGTTTTTTTTTAATTATCTATAGGAAAATGACGGAATATTATTAATTTATTACCATTTTTTGTTTAAAATGCAAAAATAAATTAATTTTTATTAACATAAAGTCTTTTTATTACAAAATATATATTAACCCTGAACAGACATGAGCACGGGTCTCCGCAAAGAAAACAGAACAAAAAAATAGTCGGCAAAGTTGCCGTTTTTTATACTTTTAACTAAAATAGGTATTTCTTTTGTCAATTCGTAGTTCTAACGCTATAAAAACAAAAAGTTTTCTATTCCATTTTTTTTAAATATTTTTATCAAAAATTTTTCTATAGCAAATTTTTTTGTCAAAAATGTTTCTATATTTTTTTATAAAAAATTTTCTACAGAAAATTTTTTTATCAAAATCAACAGAGGTTATTTTTTGAGAATTTTTTTTTGTCAAAAATTTTTTTATATTTTTTTTTTTATCAAAAATGTTTCTATAGAAAGTTTTTTATCAAAATTTTTCTATAGAAAATTTTTTTATCAAAATTTTTCTTTAGAAAATTTTTTATAAAAAATTTTTCTATAGAACATTTTTTTACAAAAATTTTTCTATAGAAAATATTTTTATCAAAAATTTTTCTATGTAAAAGTTTTACCAAAAATTTTTCTATAGAAAATTTGAAAATTTTTTGATATAAAAATATCAAAAATTTTTATAATAATTTGATAATTTGATGAAATTTGGCACAGATCATTTTTTTGATAGTGGAAGCATGGCTATTGAAATTCGTCAAAATCTTTCCATTATTTATAGTACCTCCCATAGGTCTCACTTCCCGGAATTGATATATTGGCCACTAATATCAATATTTTTTCATGAAATTTAAAACAGTTATTGCTTATGTAAACCAAAATCACTGTATCAAATTTCGTTGAAATCCACATTTGACCATAGCTCCCACACAAAATCTTCTGTCAAAACGCACTACATGAGACAAAAATCTCTAAAGCCTCGTAAGTCGGAAGATAATGATAACATTTAGTTTCTTTCTTTTATACATAATTTTTGTGAAATCTGCAATCAACTTGCCGAATTTCAAGATAATCGGTCCACATTTGACCCTAGCTCTCATATACATACGTTCAAATGACGGAAACAGCTCAAATATAAAAGTTTTGGGAAAATGTTTGTATGATGGCAAAATTTAGCAAATATTTGTCTTTATACAGGAAAAAGAACACCTGTAACCTTAGTGGTGAACGGTATCATATGGTCGGGCTTGACCGACAATAGCACTTTCATACTTGGTTTTAGATATTTTCGATCTAAAAAATTTTCTGTAAAAAAATTTTGATAAAAAAATTTTCTAAAGAAAAATTTTTCATAAAAGATTTGTTATAGAAAAATGTTTGATAAAAAAATTGTCTATAGAAAAATTTTTGATAAAAAAATTGTCTATAGAAAAATTTTTGATAAAAAAATTTTCTATAGAAAAATTTTTGATAAAAAAATTTCCATAGAAACATTTCTGATAAAAAAATTTTCTATAGAAAAATTTTTGATAAAAAAATTTCCATAGAAACATTTCTGATAAAAAAATTTTCTATAGAAAAATTTTTGATAAAAAAATTTTCTATAGAAAAATTTTTGATAAAAAAATTTTCTAAAAAAAATGTTTTATAAAAAAAAAAATAAAAACATTTTTGATAAAAAAATGTCTATAGAAAAATTTTTGATAAAAAAATTTTCTATAGAAAAATTTTTGATAAAAAAATTTTCTATAGAAAACTTTTTTGAAAAATTTTTGATAAAAAATTTTCTATAGAAAATTGTCTATAGAAAAATTTTTGAAAAAAAAAATTCCAAAGAAAAAATTTTGAAAAAAAATTTCCAAAGAAAAAATTTTGATAAAAAATTTTTTATAGAAAAATTTTCGATAACAAATTTTCTATAGAAAAATTTTTTGATAACAAATTTTCTATAGAAAATTTTTTGATTAAAAATTGTCTATAGAAAAATTTTTGATAACAAAATTTTCTATAGAAAAATTTTTGATAAAAAATTGTCTATAGAAAAATTTTTGAAAACAAAAAATTCTAAAGAAAAAATTTTGATAAAAAATTTTTTATAGAAAAATTTGTGATAAAAAAATTTTTTATAGAAAATTTTTTGATAAAAAACTTTTTATAGAAAAATTTTTGATAAAAAATTTTCTATAGAAAATTGTCTATAGAAAAATTTTTGATAAAAAATTGTCTATAGAAAAATTTTTGAAAAAAAAAATTCCAAAGAAAAAATTTTGAAAAAAAATTTCCAAAGAAAAAATTTTGATAAAAAATTTTTTATAGAAAAATTTTTGATACAAACATTTTTTATAGAAAAATTTTTTATAGAAAATGTTTTGATAAAAAAATTTTCTGTAGAAAAATTTTTGATAAAAAAAATTTCTATAGAAAAATTTTTGATAAAAAAATTTTATATAGAAAAATTTTTCATAAAAAAATTTTATATAGAAAAATTTTTGATAAAAAAATTTTCTATAGAAAAATTTTTCATAAAAAAATTTTCTATAGAAAAATTTTTGATAAATAAAATTTCTATAGAAAAATTTTTGATAAAAAAATTGTCTATAGAAAATTTTTTGAAAAAAAAAAAATTCAAAAGGAAAAATTTTGATAAAAAAATTTTTGATACAAACATTTTTTATAGAAAATGTTTTGATAAAAATTTTTTTTATAGAAAAATTTTAGATAAAAAATATAGAAAAATTTTTTGATAAAAAAAAGGTCTATGGAATATTGAATATTGATAACAAATTTTCTAAAGAAAAATTTTCGATAACAAATTTTCTATAGAAAAATTTTTTGATAACAAATTTTCTATAGAAAATTTTTTGATTAAAAATTGTCTATAGAAAAATTTTTGATAACAAAATTTTCTATAGAAAAATTTTTGATAAAAAATTGTCTATAGAAAAATTTTTGAAAACAAAAAATTCTAAAGAAAAAATTTTGATAAAAAATTTTTTATAGAAAAATTTGTGATAAAAAAATTTTTTATAGAAAATTTTTTGATAAAAAACTTTTTATAGAAAATTTTTTCTCAAAAATTTTCTATAGAAAATTTGTAATAAAAAATTTTTTAGAGAAAAATTCTTGATAAAAAGTTGTCTATAGAAAAATTTTTGAAAAAAAAATTTCCAAAGAAAAAATTTTGATAAAAAAATTTTTATAGAAAAATTTTTGACGCAAACATTTTTTATAGAAAATGTTTTGATAAAAAATTTTTTTATAGAAAAATTTTAGAAAAAAAAATATAGAAACATTTTTGATAAAAAAAAATGTCTATAGAAAAATTTTTGATAACAAATTTTCTATAGAAAAATTTTTGATAACAAATTTTCTATAGAAAAATTTTTGATAAAAAAATATTCTATAGAAAAATTTTTGATAAAAAAATGTTCTTCAAAAATGAAGTGTATTCGCATTGGATCCCAAATCTGTTACATTACATTACATTTATTAATGTAACAGACCAATTTATTGGTAAAAAATAAACAAAAAATGTTTGCGGAGAAACCAAAATTCCTCGACGTGTTTTGATGGTTGGTTAGGCCATCTCTTCAGGAGGATTATTTCCAATTTAGACAGGTCGAAAACCTCGCATT
The DNA here is from genome assembly GCA_933228675.1 of Stomorhina lunata. NCBI lineage: Eukaryota > Metazoa > Arthropoda > Insecta > Diptera > Rhiniidae > Stomorhina > Stomorhina lunata. Next base: position 47,704,911 of record OW121742.1, on the reverse strand, counting down.
ATTACTTATTTTACAAGCAAAACCTTTAAGAATTATGTTCATAAACCATAAGTAAAAGCGTAGATCATCGACTGAACAAAACACAAACAATTTTTAGTTTTCATCTTCCTTCACTTCCTACATTCTTGCTGCAGCCGTTGGCTCTGAAGAAGGGGGGGTTTGTTTGTAAAATAAGTAATAATGCGAGGTTTTCGACCTGTCTAACTTAAGAATAATCCGCCTGAAGAGATGGCCTAACCAACCATCGAAACACGTCGAGGAATTTTGGTTTCTCCGCAAACATTTTTTGGCTTTTTGTCTATAAATTGGCCTGTTACATTAACAAATAAATGTAACAGATTTATTATTTTGTTATTTTTTTTTATAAAACTGCATGCATACAAAAAATTTTTTATAAGAAAAATTTTCTATAGAAAAATTTTTGATAAAAAAATTTTCTATGGAAAAATTTTTGATAAAAAAATTTTCTATGGAAAAATTGTTGATAAAAAAATATTCTATGGATTAATGTTTGATAAAAGTATTTACAAAAATGGAATAGAAAACTTTTTCTTTTTAAAACGTCAGAAGTACACATTACAAAAAATACCTATTTTAGTAAAAAGTATAAAAAACGGCAACTCTGGCGACTATTTTTTTATTCTGTTCTCTTTGCGCCGACCCGTGATTATAATGTCTTACTTATTAATGCACTTGCATACAAAAATTGTTTTATTCTTCTCTTAGGACTTTCTTCACTTAAAAACCTTAAAATGCACTTTTGAAACAAAAACCTATGTTTTAATTCCAGCCCAAAAAAGGAAGTTCACACCGAATCGAATTGCTTTAACTGACTCCCAGAATGACATAAAGAGTGTTCTAAAAAAAATATGCATTTACTATTTTAGACAAAATTTATCCATAGTGCAAGAAATAATTTATTTTTTGATCAAGTTAGTTTCTATAGATATCTCAGATACTATTATTTTAGAAATTATTAATTTTCAATAGTTATTTCAATCAAAATGGACTGCGAAAAAAAAGTTCGTGAAAATATAATTAAAACTTTTAAAAAAAATCCATCATGGACTTTTAAAAAAATAGCTAAAAACCCTCGAACGGTTTCTAATGCCATCAGACGGTATAAGGAAAACCTGAGCATTGAAAGAAAACCTGGATCAGGGAGGAAAAAAGGTCCTACAGATATTGGTAAGGCAAAAGAAGTCGAGCTACTCTTTCGAAGAGCGCCTAACACTTCTTTAAGAAAAGCAGCTCGTACGGTGAAATGTTCTACGAATATTGCACATAGAGTCAAAGCTTATGCTGGACTGAAGACATACAAAGTCCAAAAGGTTAGAGATCGCAATGCTATAAAGAACTTAGAAGCAAAAAAACGAGCGAAAAAATTGAAGTCTGATTCTATAAAAAAATACACCTGTTGTGTGATGGATGATGAAACATACGTACTGGCAGACTTTTCTCAACTTCCTGGTCAAGATTTTTATGTTGCTGATAAACGGGGCAATGTTCGGCAAGAGTTTCGCACAAAAAAACAAACAAAATTTCCTAAGAAGTTTCTCGTGTGACAAGCTATTTGCAGTTGTGGCAAAAGAAGTAAAGTATTTGTGGCATCTGGCACAATAAACACAGAAATTTATATAAAGGAGTGCCTACAAAAACGGTTGTTACCCTTTTTAAGAGAGCACAGAGTGACTACATTTTTTCTGCCCGATTTGGCATCATGCCATTATGGAAAAAAGGCACTTGAGTGGTACTCAAAGAATAATGTCATTTTTGTACCACGAGAGGCAAATCCACCTAACTGTCCTGTGGACAGGTATTGGGCTCTGGTAAAAAAGGAATTGAAGAACACAGGAATTGAAGAACATGTCCGATTTTTAGCGCAGGTGGAACACATGCTCCAAAAAGGTATCAGAAGCAACAGTAAAATCTTTAATGGGAGGGTTTCCGAAAAATGTCGATAATTTTGCAAAACCCGAGTACTAAGTAAACATTTTAATGCTAAATGATTTTGTATAATATGTCATTATATTTGCGTATTTTGTAGAGTTTTTATATTAAAAGGTTAGATTTTTATTTAAGAAAATCCAACTACAAATTTCATTTAGAGCACTCTTTATACAAATTTAACTGATCGGCTTTACTATTTATTTCTTTTAGATTTCATCAATTTAGTTCACACAAATTTTGCTTGAGTCCTTCTATGACAAATCTTAGAATATCTACCAATGATCACAAATTCAAAGTCATTGAAAGTTTACCTTGATTGATCATGTGCTGTTTTAACCTAAATTATTTTTGGAAAAGCTGTTAGTTATCGTTTCAAAAAGTATTACTTTGTCGGTCTATTTATTCCAAAAAAAAAAGCTATGTATCGCTACTTCTCTCTATTGAATTATCTTATCTTAATGATCTCCCTTATGATCATTACCAGTCATCTTGTATTACATTAATCTGAAATCTAAGCTTTTAATCTTAAATTTCAATGCATTAAGCTCCACTTAATATTTAAAAAATTCTTTTCATTGTTAAAGTTAAATCATTAAGAGAAATACAACTATTTATTTTATTATGTTTCTACTGAAATCCCTCGGGCCTTATACATCAGTATCAATTGTTTAAATCTATCAATTAAAACCTCTTAATATTGACGTTTTTATTAAACATAACTCAAAAATAACAACAACAAAAAGCTGGCAATTTAAACTGTCAATATTATCGTCCATTAAAGCTTATGGAAAGTTTACAAAACAATAAAAAAATAGAAATACAAAAAACTATGTATGTATGTATTCAGAAAATAATCACCGTTATTTTAACAAGTACAAATACATTTTTGTCTGTCTGTCTATATATCTATGGATCACTTGTATGTTTAAAGGTACCTATATCTATACCTATTCATACATTTTAATGTTCAAATATCACAATATAATACACGAAAAAAAGTTAAATATTAGCACGTTTGAATATTTGACAAACTGTCAAGAAATTGACGCTTAACTTAACATACAAACATGACACGACAGACGGACAAACGCATGTAAAAATGCTACCACAGACCCAGAGTGTACAACTTAAGAGTGAGTACTCGTACTCATACTCGTACATGTATGTACCTTAACAATATTCGTTATTCAATTTAGTAAAAGTTTAGGTACAAATGGTCTGACATAGAGATGGATGGGGAGACAAACATATGCTGGAAACACAATCACGACAGCAGGCTACACGAACACCGACTACAAAAGTCGTTGGCTGCAACAGTCGCCTTGTAGTCAGCTACTTAATTATTTTTAAGACGGCAGCTGCATTGAAAACAGCTGATATAAATTTTTGACGTTTGGACCACTTCCTCTATTATCATTTCATCCAAGTCCATACCAATACCTAAAATATATTAAGAACTATTATTAATAATGAATAAGGAATAAGTAATAATAAACTTACCAAATAAAACAAAAGCAAACAGATATAAAAATTAAATAAATTTAATCAAAATGTCTACAATAGCAACAGCTGCTTATGAGTGATGCCAACATCGCATTTATAAGATGGGCAAAATAATATATTTTGACAGAAATTACATAAATCCTTTTTAGCAATCAACCTCCGATATCAACGGCTTTCATGTACCTGATAGTATACATACATCAAAAAATTCCAATATAAAGATTTTAGGAGAATCACTTATAGTTTGAGAGTTATGAGCTTTTTAAATTTTAAGAATTATAGGGCACAATATTAAAAACTTATATCCGATATTACCTTTCTTGTATCAAATAAAAGCTACCTTTCAAATGATATACATATTCTTTCGATTTGTATTGGACTAAGAGCCCATATTTTTTACAACCGAAACTTTTTAAGAAAAATACGCATATCTTAAAACAACATAGATATGAGTATGCTCTTTTAAATTATAGATTTTATACAGGACATACTGGGCTTTTATATAACCTAAACTACGTAGCTCTAGCACATGAAGCGTGTGAGTTATGACAGTTTAAAAATTAACTTCTTAAAAATGTACTTTTATCGAGGTAGAGTTATATAAATATATTATATCATATATTTATCAGATATTATTATATACATTATATATATAAATATTTGATAAGTATATTAATTGTTTATTTTAATTCCCTTCATAATTATTGTAAATAAAGTTAAGTGGTTTAAATCGCTCATTTATTTCAATATTCTATGGTGTTTACAGCACTAAATCTGTTATTGTCGCCAATAAAAATAGAAATTAGTTTAATCTTGGCTACAGCTACAACGGTGGTCGGTAGTCGTGTAGCTGTGCCGACGCTTTAAAAATTATTCCCATTTAAATGCGTGTAACCTAGTTTTGACAGGTTGTAGCCCGTAGCCTGTAGCCGTGATTGTGTTTCTAGCAATACTCGTAGATACTCATATGTAGATAGTGCTGACCAAACAAACAATACCTCTGACTATTAAAATAGTAATAAATAGTTTTTTTTTGTTTGTTTAGTTTTCGAAGGTAGAAAGCTTAACTTGCAAACACCATCAACATCATCATCGTCGTCGTCGTCATTGTCGATAACTAAAATAATAAAACCAGCAGCAGTAGCCAACAATATTTTATGATTTGCATTAGCCTGATACTTGGATGGTACTACGGCTACTACTCACTTGGTTATAGGTATAATAAAGTTAGTGTTTAGTTTGTTTGTTTTGTTTTTATCAAATGAAATGAAAAAGCAATTTTGTTTTTTACAAAATGTATTTATTTTAATGTGATCGATAAATCTGTTACGAACATATGTTTTATACAATTGTAGCAAAAGACGAAAATGAAAGAAATGAGAGCGAGTTTTAGAAAGAAAAATCTATTTATACAAAAGTAGATAAACTTTTAAAACCGTTATCCAAAAATCTGCAAACAGAGAATTTTACGATAACAGACAGAATAAGACGATAACAAAATTGGAATAAACATATGATACACGGAACGAAATTTTTAATATTTGGTAATGACAATTGTGCGATTTTTTTATGTACTTGAACATTCTCCCCCCATTGAATTCTTCGGGGATTCAATATCATCAAGTAGTATGCAAATTTTTGATACGGCTCGTCGAACCACACCATTGGCAGTTTTGATAACAGCTACCCTAACAACTCCATCAGCGCCCTTTATAACTTCTGTAACACGACCCAATTGCCACTTTAGTGGAGGTAGATTTTCATCTTTCAGAAGTACTAAGGTTCGAGTTGATATGTTGTTTGAAGAAGATCGCCATTTCGTCCGTTGTTGAAGAATTGTTAGATATTCGGTGCTCCATTTCTTCCAAAATAGCTGCTGCATAAAGCATACATGTTGCCAACGTCCAAGACGGTGAATGTTTAACATTGATATATCTGGTTCCACAACTGATGTTAATGGAGCGCCAACCAAGAAATGTGCTGGTGTTAGAGCACCTAAATCATCTGGGTTTTCTGAAAGTGGACAAAGCGGACGTGAGTTCATAATTGCTGATACCTGACAGATAAGTGTCCGTAGTTCATCAAAATCCAAAACTGATTGACCAATAGTGCGAGTAATGTGAAGCTTAGCGACTTTAACTGAAGCCTCCCAAAGGCCCCCAAAATGTGGTGACCTCGGTGGTATAAACTTCCAATCAATTGAATCCTCAAGGCATTGTTCATGTACGGCTTTTAAATGTGTTTGGCTTAGGAACAGTCTCTTAAGATCTTGTAATTCATTTTTGGACCCAACGAAATTGGTGGCGTTATCAGACCAGATGGTTTTTGGCTTACCTCGAATACTGATAAAACGCTTAAGTGCGGCTAAAAATCCTTGAGTTGATAAATCCTTTACAAGTTCAAGGTGGACGGCCTTGGTACTGAAGCAAATAAAAAGGCTTATATAGCATTTTATTGGAGGTCTAGAACGAATTTCAGACCGATAATACAAAGGGCCACAAAAATCTACACCGGTCACTAAAAATGCACGATTGCTTTGTTGAACTCTATCATCTGGAAGATCTCCCATCAAATGCTTGACAACATGAGGCCGTAGACGTAAACAACGAACGCATTTATTCACAATTCGGCTAACTTCCTTTCTCCCACCTAATGGCCAATATTGCAATCTTATATTTGCCAACAATGATTGTGGACCGACATGTAGATTTTTTTTGTGAAAATATGTTATGATTGAGTCCGTCAACGGATGCCTTTTAGGAATGATTAGTGGGTGTTGTGCACTAAAACTAAGTGTTGAGTTTTTTAGGCGGCCACCTACCCTTAACAAACCAAAATCATGAATGAAAGGGTTTAAAGATATTAGCGGACTTGATTTTGAAATAGGTCTGCCTTGAGTTAAACACTTATGCTCTTCAGCAAAGTTACTTTTTTGCACCATACGAATTAGCAACATTGTTCCCTTGTGGACGTCTTCGGTTGTCAATGGGCCCTTCCGACATGAAACTCCAACACAACCAAATTTATATATGTATGCGTAAACTCTAGTTATTTTTCCAAATGACGTAATAAATTTACAATCAAGTGACATGTCTTGACAAAGTGTTGAAGATATTAAAACGTGTTTTCTTTTTTCAGGCAGGTTTGTTGTTGTTTTTGGTTGGGGTGGCCAAAATTGTTGATTTTGTTGTAAAAATTCTGGGCCATGTAGCCATAATGCTGATGTTGATAATTCACTTGCAGTTGCACCTCTCGACAAAATGTCTGCTGGGTTCATAGTAGTTGGAACATAAAACCATTTCATATTTGATGTCAATAATTGAATACGGCTAATACGATTTGAAACAAATACTTGATAATTTGACGACTCTTCTTGAATCCACGATAGGACAATTCTTGAGTCCGACCAACAAAAAATATTGCCATTAAAAATTTGCAAATTAGAAATGGAATGCAGCAGTTCCGAAAGTAAAAGTGCAGCTGATAACTCCAGTTTTGGAACAGTGAGTACTTGTGTGGGTGCTACACGAGACTTAGAGCAGAGAATATTAGTATTGACAAAACCATTGTACTCACTCCGTATGTAGACACAGACGCCATACGCTGAAAGGCTGGCATCACAGAATGCATGGATTTGATGTTGACCACCTGGTATTATAACTCTCCTTGGAAATTTGCATTTTTCTACTTCTAAAAATTCCGAACACATTGCAAGCCAAGCAGAGTGAAGATGAGAAGGGAGATCATCATCCCAGTCGATTTTTTCCTTCCATAAGTGTTGAAGAAAAATCTTGGCCTTAGCAATAACAGGCCCTATAAGACCAAGAGGATCATAGCATCTGGCAATAGTAGATAGAACCATTCTTTTGGTAACTTCTTTTGAAGAAATATTCGGCTCAAACGAAAATAAAAACATATCGCTATTTGGCTCCCATATTAACCCCAATGTCTTTGTTACATCAGTACCATCACGAAATTTTAAAAACTTTTCTTTATCTTCCTCTTTAATTTGGCTAAGAACACGAGGATCGTTAGAACACCATTTTCGAATTTTAAAATTTCCTTGTTTTAATAACTGGGTTGTCTGCTCTAAAATCTGGGACACCTCTTCTAAGTTGTCACCACCAGATATCATATCGTCTACGTAAAAGTCACGAAGCACAATTTTCGAACCCAAAGGGAATCGATGTATTTCATCCTTTGCTAGTTGACACATTGCTCGAACAGCAAGAAAAGATGCAGACTTCGTGCCATATGTAACTGTATCTAATTTGTATATATTGATGGGTTCCTCGGAATTATTACGCCACAATATGCATTGGAGAAAGTTATCAGGATATAAAACTTTAACACAACGATACATTTTACATATATCCCCTGTGAGGGCAATGTTGAAAGAACGAAAACGCAATAATATATCAAAAAGATTTGGCTGTATGTTTGGACCACGCATAAGTATGTCGTTTAGGGAAATACCTGTTGAAGTTTTAGCTGATCCGTCGAAAACGACTCGCAATTTAGTGGTTGAGCTATCTGCTTTGGTTACGCAATGATGCGGCAAAAAATATGTTGAAACGTTTTCTGGAATCGCTTCTACTAATGACATGTGCTGGAGGTCAATATATTCATTCATAAATAAGCTGTACTGATATTTTATTTCTGAAGATTGTCCTAAACGCTTTTCCAGATTTTTAAAACGACGGAGAGCTGTTTGGTAGGATTCACCAAGAGTGTGTTGACTATTTTTAAAGGGTAATCGCACAGCAAATTCTCCTGAACTTAAGCGAGTGTAACTTTTCACAAAATAGTTCTCACATTCTATTTCCTCTTTTGTTTTCTTTGAAACTACTTCTAAGTTATTTTCAATTTCCCAAAATCTACGAATTAGATCATCTAAGTTGTTTTCGTAATCCATATTTTCATTTACCATAACGCTCATAAAACAATGTTGTCTTTTTTGTAATTGTATTCCACCACCAGCAACTACCCAACCAAATTCAGTTTTTTGTAAATATGGCAACCCTGGCCCAATACGAATTTTTCCATCACACAGTGTTTCAAAAAATAAGTCTCCTCCTATTAATAGGTCGACTTGTTGTGGCTTATAAAACAATGGGTCTGCCAACTGAATATTAGAGGGAATATTCCAATCAGATATGTTTATTGAAAATGATGGTTGATTGTCTACAATAGCAGATACTACAACAGATGAGAGGCAAGCTGAGATATTATTTATTCGTGATTGTATGGAAATGTTAACGATCTTTCCGGAAGCGAAATTAGACTGACCAATACCAGATACGAGTGTTGTTGAGTGATTGGGTTTGAGTTGTAATTTATTTACAAAATCAGATGTTATGAAATTTGACTGTGATGCTGAGTCTAGAATGGCTCTACAAGGAATAAGAGATCCAACTTTGTTCTTGACAAAAACTATTGCTGTTGCTAGTATTGTTGTTGTTAAATGTGGATCTTTCTTAGGCGTATTACTTGAGACTACCAAAGACGATTGTGGCAAAGAGTTTGTGGGGGCTGTATTAGCCGAAGTAGAAGTGGATGGAGAAAAACTTAAATTGGATGTAGTATTTGTGTTTCCATTAGAAGAATCACTACTAACATTAGACAAAGTGTTTTGTTGTGGTTTTGGAATAGCTTCCATATGAAGCAAACTATTGTGCTTTTGTGAACAGTGGCGACAACCACTAGAAACACATGTCTTAACGGCATGGCCTTTTCTAAGACAGTTTAGACATAAATTTAGACGTTTTATATCTTTGAATCTTATGGATGGAGATTGTGATAAAAATTGAGGGCAATTATAAATTGCATGTGATTGGGAGTAACATATGGGACAAATCTTTTGTGAGTTAGTAGAAATGACTAATGATTTTTTACTTTTGTTTATATGTTGAAATAATTTAGATCCCACCTGTTTAATTGACGATTCTTTTACCACTGCATTTTCCACGTTTTCCATTGTCTGGCATCTAGTTTGTAAAAATTTTGCCATAAGATCCCACGTTGGTATTTGGTTTACTGGTGTAGTTTCTTCCCACTTGGTTTGAGTTGCGATATCAAGTTTACGGCTAATAATATGAATTAGTAGGCAATCAGCAATCTGATCTTTGGTTCCCATTGTTAGCAAGGCCCTTATATGAGAGTTTACGCTGTCACTTAGGTGCCTCAACGTCCCAACAGATCCGGTTTCAACATTACTCAATGCCACAATGTCTCGTATATGTGCCTGAAAATTTAAACGTTTATTATCAAATCGACCTTTTAATATTTCAATTGCTTTATCATAATTTAAGTCACTTATTTCCAGAGAGCGAACTGAATCAAGTGCAGGTCCGGCTAAACATGTCTTTAGATGTTGAAATTTTTCTATTTTGGATAAGTCGTCATCATTATCAATTACTGTTTCAAACATTGAAAAGAAATCCGGCCATTCTGTGTAAATGCCATTGAATATCGGTATTTGTATGATTGGCAAACGTGTTTTTTGTACTGGCAGCAAAAAGGAAGTTTGGGGATCATTAATTGTAGATTGCCTTCCTATGGAAGACTTCTGGAAATTTGTTTTTGATCTCAAACCTATAATTTTACGTGTCAGCATTGTCTTGGTGGATGTGTATGTTGTTGAAACTTCAATTGGTAAACTGCTATCCATTTCAGCATGATTTTCACGTTCGAGACGATCATGTGCAGCTTCAAAATCTGAATATAATTTTTCCAATAATTCCAACTTAACTGTCAAGGCTGCTTCATCTAGGCCATCAATATCAGGATGCTGTGCTTCCACTTGAATAAGTTGCAATCGTTCTTTTAATTTTATTGATTTGCGTTTGTTGAAAGATTCACTCGTTTCTTCAAGACTCATTTTAATATTTTTACCGATCACGTCGGGGTCACCAATGTTTAGTTTGTTTGTTTTGTTTTTATCAAATGAAATGAAAAAGCAATTTTGTTTTTTACAAAATGTATTTATTTTAATGTGATCGATAAATCTGTTACGAACATATGTTTTATACAATTGTAGCAAAAGACGAAAATGAAAGAAATGAGAGCGAGTTTTAGAAAGAAAAATCTATTTATACAAAAGTAGATAAACTTTTAAAACCGTTATCCAAAAATCTGCAAACAGAGAATTTTACGATAACAGACAGAATAAGACGATAACAAAATTGGAATAAACATATGATACACGGAACGAAATTTTTAATATTTGGTAATGACAATTGTGCGATTTTTTTATGTACTTGAACAGTTAGTAAAATTAAATTTTAGAAACTAAAAGACCGATTGTGGAATACCCTAACAATATGATAATCTATTGTTGCCCAAAACTTTTTTCATTATTCTACGATAACAACTCGTTCGAACTACTCTCATTACACTACGTAACAGTTTATTGACCAAACGAATCTGATACCCAATCTTTATATAAGCCGAATTTGAAGTCAGAATGGTCAAAAGGACAGTTTTCGAGATATTCCAAAAACATCTTTTTTGAAAACGCAAAAAACAGTTTTTTGATATATGTATCTCTAAAACTGTTTTTCTAGAAAAATTTTTGATAAAAAAACTTTCTATATAAAAATCTTTGATAAAAATTTTCTATAGCAAAAATGTTTGATAAAAAAATTTTCTATAGAAAAATTTTTGTTAAAAACTTTTCTATATAAAAATTTTTGATAAAAAAATTTTCTGTAGACAAAATTTTGAATAACAAGATTTTTTATAAGAAAATTTTCTATAGAAAAATTGTTGATAAAAAAATGTTGTATATAAAAATTTTTGATAAAAAAATTTCTATATAACAATTTTTGGTCAAAAAATTTTCTATAGAAAAATTTTTGATAAAAAAATTTTTGATAATAAAATTTTCTATAGAAAATTTTTTGTTAATAAAATTTTCTATTGAAAAATTTTTGATAAAAAAAATTTCTATTGATATATAAGCCGAATTTGAAGTCAGAATGGTCAAAATGACAGTTTTCGAGATATTCCAAAAACATCTTTTTTGAAAACGCAAAAAACAGTTTTTTGATATTTATATGTATCTCTAAAACTGTTTTTCTAGAAAAATTTTTGATAAAAAAACTTTCTATATAAAAATCTTTGATAAAAATTTTCTATAGCAAAAATGTTTGATAAAAAAATTGTCTATAGAAAAATTTTTGTTAAAAACTTTTCTATATAAAAATTTTTGATAAAAAAATTTTCTGTAGAAAAATTTTGAATAAAAAGGTTTTTTTAAAAGAAAATTTTCTATAGAAAAATTGTTGATAAAAAATGTTGTATATAAAAATTTTTTGTAAAAAAATTTCTATATAACAATTTTTGGTCAAAAAGTTTTCTATAGAAAAATTTTTGATAAAAAAATTTTTGATAATAAAATTTTCTATAGAAAATTTTTTGTTAATAAAATTTTCTATTGAAAAATTTTTGCTAAAAAAATTTTCTATAGAAAAATTTTTGATAAAAAGATTTTTTATAAGAAAATTTTCTATAGAAAAATTTTTGATAAAAAAATGTTCTATAAAAAAATTTTTCTACAAAAAATTTGTTCATATTTTCTGTAGAAAAATTTTTAATAAAAAAATTTTCTTTAGAAAAATGTTTGATAAAAAAATTTTCTATAGAAATATTTTTAATCAAAATTTTTTATAGAAATATTTTTGATAAAAAAATTTTCTATAGAAACATTTTTGATAAAAAAATTTTCTATAGAAACATTTTTGATAAAAAAATTTTCTATAGAAAAATTTTTGATAAAAAATTTTTTTTATCAAAAATTTTTCTATAGAAAATTTTTTTATCAAAAATGTTTCTATAGAAAATTTTTTTATCAAAAATGTTTCTATAGAAAATTTTTTATCAAAAATTTCTTTATAGAAAATTTTGTTATCAAAAAATAGAAAATTTTTTTTATCAAAAATTTCTCTATAGAAAATTTTTTTATCAAAAATTTCTTTATAGAAAATTTTTCTATAGAAAATTTTGTTATCAAAAAATAGAAATTTTTTTTTATCAAAAATTTCTCTATAGAAAATTTTTTTATTAAATATTTTCTATAGAAAAAAATTTTTTAATCAAAAATTTTTCTATAAAATTTTTTTTATCAAAAATTTTTCTATAGAAAATTTTTTTATCAAAAATTTTTCTATAGAAAATTTTTTTTATCAAAAATGTTTCTATAGAAAATTTTTTTATCAAAAATGTTTCTATAGAAAATTTTTTTATCAAAAATGTTTCTATAGAAAATTTTTTTATCAAAAATTTCTTTATAGAAAATTTTTCTATAGAAAATTTTGTTATCAAAAAATAGAAAATTTTTTTTATCAAAAATTTCTCTATAGAAAATTTTTTTATTAAATATTTTCTATAGAAAATTTTCTATAAAAAAATTTTTGATAAAAAATTTTTTGATAAAAAAATTTTTTAGAGAAAAATTATTGATAAAAAATTTTCTATAGAAAAATTTTTGATAAATACATTTTCTATAGAAAAATTTTTAATAAAAAAATTTTCTGTAGAGAAATTTTTGATAAAAAAATTTTCTATTTTTTTTATAACAAAATTTTCAATAGAAAAATTATTGATAAAAAAATTTTCTATAAAGAAATTTTTGATAAAACAATTTTCTATAGAAAGATTTTTGATAAAAAAATTTTCTATTGAAAAATTTTTGATAAAAAAAATTTTTATAGAAAAATTTTTGATAAAAAAAATTTTTATAGAAAAATTTTTGATTCAAAAATGTTCTATAGTTAAATTTTTAATAAAAAAATTTTCTATAGAAAATTTTTTGATAAAAAAATTGTCTATAGAAACATTAAAAAAAAAAAATTCTATAGAAAAATTAAAAAAAAAAACTAATTTCCTATAAAAAAATTTTTGATAAAAAAATTTCCTATCAAAAAATTTTTGATAAAAAATTTTCTATAGAAACATTTTTGAAAAATGTTTGATAAAAAAATTTTCGATAGAATAATCTTTGATTAACATTTTTTTATAGAGACAATTTTGACAAAAAAAGTTTGTCAAAAAAAACTTTTATAAAAAAATTTCTATAGAAAAATTTTTAATAAAAAAATTTCTATAGAAAAATGTTTGATAAAAAAATTTTTTTTGAAGAAGTTTTCTATAGATACATTTTTGATGAAAAAATGTTCTATAGTACTTTTAATCTTGAAAGCTTGGTATCTACAAAAGGTGGCACCGACGAGGTTATTGTATCGCGTATTAATAAGGCAAAATCTGCTTTCGGCATTCTTCGAGCTATTTGGAAATCTCGGCAAATATCAACAACAACTTAGCTGCGAATATACAACTCGAATGTCAAGTCCATCCTGTATTAAGGCTGCGAAACTTGGAAGCGCACAAACGCCATCGATAAGCGCCTGCAAACCTTTGCAAACGAATGCTTTCGGCGAGTCTTTAACATATTGTGGCCGAATCGCATTAGAAATGAAGATCTACTAAACGCGACAAACCAAATATCTGCTGCTAAAGAGGAATGTCAACGGAAATGGCGGTAGATAGGCCACACTTTTCGAAGGGCAACTACCAACCTTGCTCGACATGCGCTCCATTAGAATGCACAGGGAAGCGGTCGTCGTGTAGGTGCACCTTCTTCAACGAGGAGAAGGTCAATTGATGTGGAGTTGCAAGCAATAAACTATTCATGGAATGAAGTATGTCTAACATCTCGCAATAGAGTCCGATGTAAAAGGATGGTCAAGGCCCTATAGCAGAAGAAGAAAATTAGATGTTTCCGATTTAGAGTAAAAGTCGTACACTTTTTTATGGGACTTTTCAAATGGACCATAAGACAAATCAATTAATGGAAGTGCAACATCTTTATATTAACCCTTTGCCTAACAATTCGATCAGAAAAGCAGCTCTTATGGTGAGATGCTCTAAAAGACATATAAAGTTCAAAAAGATCCAGATCGCAATTCCGTAAAAAGCTTGGAAGCAAAAAACAGAGTGAAAAAACTGAGGTCGGACTATTGTGTAATGGATGAAGAAACATACGTGCTGGCAGAGTTTTATCAACCTTCCCGCCAAAATTTGTATACAGCTGCTGAGCGAGGCAATGTTCACAAAGAGTTCCGGACAAAAAAAAAAACAATATTTCCAAAAAAATTCTTGTGTGGCACCAAAATACAGAAATTTATATAACGGAGTGCCTACATATTTTTACCTCGATTTCATATCATGTAACTAAAGAGTGCTAGTATCTTTGTAGTTGGATTTTCTTAAATAAAAATCAAACCTTTTAATATAAAAACTCTACAAAATACGCAAATATAATGACATATTATACAAAATAATTTTGCATTAAAATGTTTACTTAGTACTCGGGTTTTGCAAAATTATCGACTTTTTTCGGAAACCCTCCCATTAAAGATTTTACTGTTGCTTCTGATACCTTTTTGGAGCATGTGTTCCACCTGCGCTTAAAATCGGACATGTTCTTCAATTCCTGTGTTCTTCAATTCCTTTTTTACCAGAGCCCAATACCTGTCCACAGGACAGTTAGGTGGATTTGCCTCTCGTGGTACAAAAATGACATTATTCTTTGAGTACCATTCAAGTGCCTTTTTTCCATAATGGCATGATGCCAAATCGGGCGAAAAAAAATGTAGTCACTCTGTGCTCTCTTAAAAAGGGTAACAACCGTTTTTGTAGGCACTCCTTTATATAAATTTCAGTGTTTATTGTGCCAGATGCCACAAATACTTTACTTCTTTTGCCACAACTGCAAATAGCTTGCCACACGAGAAACTTCTCAGGGAATTTTGTTTGTTTTTTTGTGCGAAACTCTTGCCGAACATTGCTCCGTTTATCAGCAACATAAAAATCTTGACCTGGAAGTTGAGAAAAGTCTGCCAGTACGTATGTTTCATCATCCATCACACAACAGGTGTATTTTTTTATAAAATCAGACTTCAATTTTTTCGCTCGTTTTTTTTTGCTTCTAAGTTCTTTATAGCATTGCGATCTGGAACCATTTGGACTTTGTATGTCTTCAGTCCAGCATAAGCTTTGACTCTTTGTGCAAAATTCGTAGAACATTTCACCATACGAACTGCTTTCCTTAAAGAAGTGTTAGGCGCTCTTCGAAAGAGTCGCTCAACTTCTTTTGCCTTACCAATATCTGTAGGACCTTTTTTCCTCCCTGATCCAGGTTTTCTTTCAATGCTCAGGTTTTCCTTATACCGTCTGATGGCATTAGAAACCGTTCGAGGGTCAACTTTCAAATTTTTAGCTATTTTTTTAAAAGTCCATGACGGATTTTTTTGAAAAGTTTTAATTATATTTTCACGAACTTTTTTTTCGCAGTCCATTTTGATTGAAATAACTATTGAAAATTAATAATTTCTAAAATAATAGTATCTGACATATCTATAGAAACTAACTTGATCAAAAAATAAATTATTTCTTGCACTATGGATAAATTTTGTCTAAAATAGTAAATGCATATTTTTTTTAAAACACTCTTTACGAAAATTACAACAATGTAATTTTTGTACCACGAGAGTCAAATCCACCTACATAAATGTCCAGAACTTCGCCTGTAAAAAGGTACTGGGTACTTTTGTAAAAAAGGAATTGAAGAACACAGGAAATGTGTCCCAGAACATGTCCGATCTTAAATGTTGGCGGACCACTTCCTCCAAAAAGGTGATGAAGCAACTGTAAAATCTTGAATGGAAGGACTTTCAAAAAAGTCTATAATTTTATAAATACCAAATAATACGTGGTGTAGGGTACCAGAAAAAGAAAAAAAAAGCAGAGACTGCCAGTGAAAAAAAGCAAACTACCGTTAAAATTCATATTGACTTTTGTATCATGGTTTAGACAATATTGACCAGAAGTTGTAGTAGTCGCAGAAGTGAACATAAACAAAAACAATAAAGAAAATAACTAAATACAAGTACAAATCAAACAGTTTTCTTATACAAATAAACAGAAGTGTATGAGAATGCATTCAGAAATCAATTTAAGAGTACCTGGTAGACCGAGCCTTGCTCGGAGCTTTATGATAAGCATTTTGAGGAAAATTTTAAAGTTTTTATATATTTTATATTATAAAGTGCTAAAATAAATTTAGAGGAAAGACATTGTAGAAATATTCAGTTAATTTTGAATTATTTGATTTATTTTGTCCGACCAACACATAGTTTGCATAGTTTACAGTTTAACTCATTTTGAATAATTTTGGAAATTATTCATATCAACAGAAACCTCTGTCGACTCATGCGCAACAACTTTGCTAAAGATTATAGTCTGATCAAATGCACAGTTTACGATTTAATTCATTTTGAGTAGTTTTCTGTGGCGCCACCTGTCGGACTTTGCTTATTCCAATTCATAAACCTTCTTCGGCTTATCCGTAACAACTTTGCTGAAGATTATAGCATGATTAAATGTACAGCATACGATTAAATTGACTTTGAGTAAATTTTAGTAGCGCCACCTGTCGAAATTTCTTCATACCAACTAAGAAACCTTCGTCGGCTCATGTGCAACAACTTTGCTAAAGATTGTAGCATGATTAAATGTACAGATTACGATTAAATTGACTTTGAGTAAGTTTCTGTAGCCCCACCTGTCGGAAATTATTCATACCAACTAAAAAGCCTTCGTCGGCTCATGCGCTACAACTTTGCTAAAGATCATAGCATGATCAAATCTACAGTTTACGATTTAATTAATGTTTAGTAATTTTCAGTGGCGCCATCTGTCGGAAATTAGTCTTATCAACTTTAAAACCTTCGCCGGCTTATCCGCAACATCTTCGCTAAAGAGCATAACACAATCAAATTCACAGTTTACTATTCTATAAAGAACATACATACAGACAAACATTCATTTGTTTAAAATAATACTAATTTTTCCCCCTTTTTATTCCCTAATTTCTAAAAGTTCCATATGTATATTTGGTACTTTTTTGGTGCCAATTGAATTCGGTACATTTTTTTAAAACGCATTTAACATAATGTATAATGTTCCTATTCATATTACTTTGGAGATGTTAAGTTATCATTTTATCCCTTTTTTACCCATTTTGGCTCCAAAATCAAAAAAGTACCAAATACGTGTTTCATGTTTTTTTTACATCTATTGATTGCAGTACCAAGTTTCTTTCTATATTCTTTAGTTTAAAATATAAGAGTGGGTTAAAAAGGTGCCAAAAAAGCTATTTTCACCCTTTTTTACCCCCTATCGGACATAGTTTCAAAAAAGTACCAAACACCTGTCCGCTTATTTTCAAAGCTGTTTAAAACGTAATTTTAATTTTGTTTCTATACCTATTACTTTAGGAGACATAGCGTTTTCGATTTTTTCCCCTTTTTACCCGTTTTTACCCTCTTAGAGGTAAAAGTTCCAAAAGTCCCTTCTTCTTCGACCTATACATCAAAAAAGATACCCACTGTCCAAATTTTATCAAAATCGTTAGAGCCGTTTTCGAGATAGCCATTCTATATATATATATATATGTATATATATATATATATATATATATATATATATATATATATATATATATATATATATATATATAATATATATATATATACAATTATTGCTCGTTTAAGAATATAAGATAAACTCACACTACAATAGTCGTGTCGACGAACAAAGTTCCGTAAATGAAGTCGCTATCATGTTTTTTTTAGCTCGATAGAGTATTGCAACCGAATTAAAGATGCTTCGACTACTGGCAACACGACCAGTAATAAAATCTGTATTGCTTATGGCAACCCATGTCAGTTGCTAAAAGTTATTAAAAATTGGGATTGGCAACTAGAAGAAGATGACAAAAGTGTAAACCAACAGTCATTTTAATGAAAAACAAAAGTGAAAAAAGAAAATAAAATTTTGACTTTTAAAAATTAGTGTCGCTTAAGATTTTTTTTCGGATGGAAGTTTTCATATATAATTGCTGAAATGACCTATAACTGGCAACTCTACAGTGGCAACTGTACAGTGCCACATATAATGTATTTATTAATTGACAAGGCAACTGAGTTTTTGTTATCAGTTGTCATACGTAATGTTATTATGGTATTTGTGTTGCAATACACAATCAAGCCAATAATTCATCTATTACGAAACTGTTGCCGTAGACTCGACTCTTGTAATACAACTAAATATTTATTTAATTAATTCAAATACCTTTTGGAATAATAATTTTGAAATACTTTTATTTTAAGTCGATATCATATATATAAGTTTTTAAATATAATCTAATGAATTGACTTTTTGAAAGCTCTGCTTACAGTCTCTGGAGTGTTTCATGTTATTTAGACTTCAGTGATTAGTTGTAGTTTTCCACTTTTTTTCTTTTCTGTATTTAGTTTAGTCTATACTTTATTTATTTAGTAAAGTGTAGGTACCAATTGGTTATTATTATTTTTTTTTTTTTTTCAAAATATATACAAAATGTTTGTTTAAGATTTTCATGCAAATTAAAAGATACATTTTCATATTGCCATTATAAACATACTTAGATATACAACATTAGGGCATATCATATTTCCCGCAATTTTTAATATCTAATATCGTCAACAGTTTTTAAAGATCATGAAAAAATTATTTAGCTGGGAACTTAAAACTGACCAGACAAAAAAGCATAACTTTCTTATATGAAAAACAAGTAAGAAAGTGCTATAGTCCGTCACGCCCGACCATACGATACCCTTCACCACTAAGGTCAAAGGTGTTCTTTTTTCTGTATAACGACAAATATTTGCTAAAATTTGCCATCACACAAACATTTTCTCAAAACTTATATATTTAAGCTGTTTCCGTCATTTAGATTATATAAGAGCAAGGGTCAAATGTGGACCGATTATCTCGATATTTGATTACAGTTGTGAAAAAATTATGTATGCAAAAAATAACCTTAAAATTCTTATTACCTTTAGATTTACGAGCGTTTTAGTCATTTTTGTCTCATTTAGTGCATTTTTAAAGAAAAGTTTGTATGGGAGCTATGGTCAAATGTGGACCAATTTCAACGAAATTTGGACAGTGATTTTACATAGTTTACATAAGCAGTATTTGATTTAAATTTCATGAAAAAATATTGATATTTGTGGTCAATATATCAATTTCGGGAAATGGGACCTATGGGAGGTACCATAAATAATGAACCAATTTTGACGAATTTCAATAGCCATGGTCCCATTATCAAAAAAAAAAAAAAAAAAATGATCTATGGCAAATTTCATCAAATTACCTTTAGAATTGCGACCTGTAGTTTGATTACAAGGTTTACATGGGGGTCCAGCCAGCTAGCGGTCCAGACGGACGGGCGGACGACCGCACTGACATCGCTAAATTGACTAAGAAAGTGATTCTTAGCCTATTGGTATTCTAAAAGGTGGGTCTAAGACAAATATTTCTATGCGTTACATACATCAGCACAAACTTATAATACCCTTTCCACCTGTGGTGGTGAAGGGTATAGAAAACTAAGTAAATTTGATATAAATAATTTTTAATTGATAAAATAATTTCTGTGGAAAAATTTTTGATAAAAAATTTTTCTATAAAAAAAATTTTTGATAAAAAAAATTTTTGATAAAATAATTTTCTATAAAAAGAAATTTTGATAAAAAAAATTTCTATTGAAACATTTTTGATAAAAAAAATTTCTGTAGAAACATTTTTGATAGAAAAATTTTCTATACAAAAATTTTTGATAACAAAATTTTCTATAGAAAAATTTTTGATAAAAAATGTTCAATAGAAACATTTTTGATAAGAAAAATTTTTAATAAAAAAATTGCCCATAGAAAAATCTTTTGATAAAAAAAATAATTCTAAAACAAAACCTTTGAAAGAAAATTTTTTGTAGAAGAATTTTTGATAAAAAAATTTTCTGTAGAAAAATTTTTGATAAAAAAAAATTTTATAAAAAAATTTTGTAAAACATTTTTGATAAAAAAATTTTCTATAGAAACATTATTGATAAAAAATTGTAAAATTTTTGGTTTTGACAAAAAAAATTTCTAGAAAAATTTTCTGTAGAAAATTTTTTGATAAAAAAGAAAAATTTTTTGATTAAAAAATTTCCTATAGAAATATTTTTGATAAAAAAATTTTTGATAAAAAATTTTTGGTAAAAACATTTTTGATAACAAAAATTTCTTTCTTTTTGATAAAAAAAATTTTTGATAAAATAATTTTCTATAAAAAGAAATTTTGATAAAAAAAATTTCTATAGAAACATTTTTGATAGAAAAATTTTCTATACAAAAATTTTTGATAACAAAATTTTCTATAGAAAAATTTTTGATAAAAAAATGTTCAATAGAAACATTTTTGATAAGAAAAATTTTTAATAAAACAATTTTCTATAGGAAAAGTTGAAAAATTTTTAATAAAAAAATTGCCCATAGAAAAATCTTTTGATAAAAAAAAATTTCTAAAACAAAACCTTTGAAAGAAAATTTTTTGTAGAAGAATTTTTGATAAAAAAATTTTCTGTAGAAAAATTTTTGATAAAAAAAAAATTTTATAAAAAAATTTTGTAAAACATTTTTGATAAAAAAATTTTCTATAGAAAAATTATTGATAAAAAATTGTAAAATTTTTGGTTTTGACAAAAAAAATTTCTAGAAAAATTTTCTGTAGAAAATTTTTTGATAAAAAAGAAAAATTTTTTGATTAAAAAATTTCCTATAGAAATATTTTTGATAAAAAAATTTTTGATAAAAAATTTTTGGTAAAAACATTTTTGATAACAAAAATTTCTATAAAAAATTTTTGATAAAAAAAATTGTAAATTCAGAGAAAAATTGTATGTAAAAAACTTTCTGTAGAAAAATTTTTGATACAAAAATTTTCTATAGAAAAATTGTTGATAAAAAATTGTCCATAGAAAAATTTTTGATTTTGATAAAAAAATTTCTAAAAAAACCTCTGTAAGAAAATTTTCTGTAGAAACATTTTTGATAAAAAACTTTTCTGTAGAAAAATTTTTGATATTTCTATAAAAAAATTTTCTAAATAAAAAATTTTTGATAAAAAAATTTTCTATAGAAAAAATTTTTGATAAAAAGTTTTTCTATAGAAACATTTTTGAAAAAAAATTGTCCATAGAAAAATTTTTGGTAAAAAAATTTTCGATAGATACATTTTTCTTAAAAAAATTTTCTATAGAAAAATGTGTGATAAAAAAATTTTCTATAGAAAAATATTTTATAAAAAAATTGTATATAGAAAATTTTTGATAAAAAATTTTCTATAGAAAAATTTTTGATAAAAAATTGTCTATAGAAAAATTTTTGATTTTGATAAAAAAAATTTCTAAAAAAAACCTTTGTAAGAAAATTTTCTATAGAAAAATTTTTGATAAAAAACTTTTCTGTAGAAAAATTTTTGATAAAAAAAATTTTCTATAGAAAAATTGTTGATAAAAAAATTTTCGATAGAAACATTTTTGTTAAAAAAATTTTCTATAGAAAAGTGTGTGATAAAAAAATTTTCTATAGAAAAATATTTGATAAAAAAATTGTATGTAGAAAATTTTTGATAAAAAATTTTCTATAGAAAAGTGTTCTAAAAAAAAAATTTTATAAAAAAATTTTCTAAATAAAAAATTTTTGATAAAAAAATTTTTGATAAAAAAATTGTTGATACAAAAATTTTCTATAGAAAAAATTTTTGATAAAAAAATTTTCTATACAAAAATTTTTGATAAAAAAATTTTCTATAGAAAAATATTTGATAAAAAAATTGTATGTAGAAGATTTTTGAAAAAAAATTTTCTATAAAAAAATTTTTGATAAAAAAAATTTTCTATAGGAAAGTTTTCTAAAAAAATTTTTTGATAAAAAAAATTACTATAAAAAAATTTTCTAAATAAAAAATTTTTGATAAAAAAATTTTCTATAGAAAAAATTTTTGATAAAAAAATTTTCTATACAAAAATTTTTGATAAAAAAATTTTTTATAGAAAAATTTTTGATAAAAAGTTTTTCTATAGAAACATTTTTGAAAAAAAATTGTCCATAGAAAAATTTTTGATAAAAAAATTTTCGATTTTGATAAAAAAAATTTCTGGAAAAAATCTTTGTAAGAAATTTTTCTGTAGAAAAATTTTTGATAAAAAAATTTTCTATAGAAAAATTTTTGTTAAAGAAATTTTCCATAGAAAAATTTTTGTAAAAAAATTTTCTATGGAAAAATTTTTGTTAAAAAAATTTTCTATAGAAAAATTTTTGTTAAAAAATTTTCTATAGAAAAATTTTTGATCAAAATTTTCTATAGAAAAATTTTTGATCAAAATATTTTAAAAAAAATGGAGTAGAAAACTGAAAAAGTTTTCTTAAACGTTAGAACTTCGCATTAAAAAAAATACCTATTTTAGTTAAAAGTATAAAAAACGGCAACTCTGCCGATTATTTTTTGATCTGTTCTCTTTGCGCCGACCCGTGGTAATGATACAATATCTTACTTCGATCTTGGATCCGATCACAAAAAGCTTGATTTATGTGTTGTTTTTTTTTTTTTTAATTGGATTTTTGAGATCAATGCTTATACCTAAAACTATGTATTTATTAAAATAAAAATTATGAAATGAAATTTTAAAAAAATTATATATTATTCAAATTATGTGGGTTTTGACCATAAACGGAACAACCTGTTTCGTCAAGACAAACTCGAAAGTTGGGGGAAAAACATGAAATCTCAAAAAGAAATGAAAAGGTCAAAAAGCATTTTTAAGAGCAAGTTCTTTTGGTTTTTGATATAAGAAATTTTTATAAGTTGTTGAGATTTTTTTTAGAGCCAAAAAAATATAACCAGAAATAAAACAAACAACAAATCCAATCATTATATGAAAACATTAATAAATCATTTCTAATATTTATAGAAAACCAAAAAATATTATTATTATGATTAAGGCAACAAATATCGGGTGTTTTTTATTGAGGTATAGAACTTTAAGTTGGCATCACTTTTTTAACTGGCGGCCATTTTGTCAGCTGTCAAGTGATTAATATTTAGTTTGGTTTGCCATTTCATCATGAACAGGTTGACAAAAGAACAACGCTTGCAAATCGTGCAAATTTATTTCGAAAATAATGGTTCAGTTCGCGAAGTTTACCGCAAGCTCCGTCCATTTTATGGTCGACATAATCGTCCATCAGAGCAATTAATTCGGTTAACCATGGATCGTTTTCGCACTACGTTTACTCTATGTGATAATACGCATCCGCAGCGACGTCGAACAGTGCGCACCGAAGAAACAATTGCCGCTGTAGAGCAAAGTGTTGAAGAGGACCCGAATGAATCGATTCGCCACCGTGCACAGCAATTGGAGCTTTGTCCATCAACTTTATGGAAGATTTTGCGCAAAGATCTTGGCTTGCGACCTTAAAAGATCCAGCTTGTGCAAGAATTAAAGCCGCGAGACCATGCAATGCGTCGTGATTTGGTGTATGGGCCGAAAATGAGATTGATATCGATGCTGATTTTCATCGCAAAATTTTGTTCAGTGATGAGGCTCATTTTTGGTTGAATGGCTACGTCAACAAGCAAAATTGCCTCATTTGGAGTGAAGAGAATCCACATGAGACCCTTGAGACGCCATTACATCCACAAAAACTGACTGTTTGGTGTGCTCTATGGGCTGGTGGAGTGATTGGGCCATACTTCTTCCGAAATAATGCTGGAGAGTCAGTTACCATAAATGGAGACCGGTATAGAGCCATGATAACCGACTATTTTGTTCCCCAATTGGATGGCATGAATGTGGATGAGTTGTGGTTCCAACAAGACGACGCTACATGCCACACAGCGCACGTCACAATTGATTTATTGAAGGAAACATTCGATGAGCGCATAATTTCGCGGAATGGACGTGTCAATTGGCCACCAAAAACGTGCGATTTGACACCACTGGATTATTTTCTTTGGGGATATGTGATGTCGCTCGTCTACGCCAACAAACCAGAAACGTTAGGGGACATGGAAGCCAACATTCGTGGCGTTATTGCCAACATACGGCCCCATATGCTCGAAAAAGTAGTTGAAAATTGGACCTGTAGAATTGGCTTTATTCGAGCCAGCCGCGGCGGCCACATGCCCGAAATCATATTTAAACATTAATGGCATAAAATTATCCTTCCAATAAAGCCAAATTGATGGACATTAAAACGATTTGCTTGTGTTTTATTTCAATTCGAAGCTCTATACCTCTAAAAAAAACACCCATTAAAAGGAAAGCAAAAAAAAAACGATCAAATATTTATTTGGCTGTTGCCAAGCTAATAAATAAAATTTTAGAAATTGAAAAATAAAATTCATATTCATATAAAGAAGAAGTAGAAGAAGGTACATACGAGTACGAACGAGTATCTATAAATTTTCTTTTTATTTGTTAAAAATTTAAATTAATTTTGTCTGCCTGTCCGTCTGTCTTGTCTTTAAGAAATCTCTTATTAGCATAAGATGTTAATTAAATT
Source organism: Stomorhina lunata (assembly GCA_933228675.1). NCBI lineage: Eukaryota > Metazoa > Arthropoda > Insecta > Diptera > Rhiniidae > Stomorhina > Stomorhina lunata. The sequence continues at coordinate 47,679,961 of OW121742.1, read as the reverse complement.
GATTTATGTTTTAAGACAAATGTGTTTCTTAATTTAATACAAAATCTTAGTATCTTTCGAAAATACAAAAAAATTTTGTAAATAAATTATTTAACAAATTTAGTATGTCTGTCTGTCCGTTTTTCTGTCGCTTTTAATTTCTTGTAATTTTATTCTTTAACACTTTATACTCCTATCATGTTTTTATTATAAAACGATTTCTTTTCTTTTTTTTTTTTGTCTTAAATATTTTTTTTGTTATAAAATTAATGATTTTTAATCTTTAGATTAGACTTTTTAGCCATTTATCTATTTATAATATTTTTTTCTTATTTCTTCATTGTTGAGCTCATCCCAAAGGTGCTATGATTAATTTTCTCAGTTATATTTTTTTATTATACAAATAAATTATAATTTTTTTTTTGTTCACCACGACATTTTTGCTGATATCAATTGGTTTTGGAGTTATTTGTTTCAGCTGGAAAAAACTAGGTAAAGACTAAATCTTTGACGGCAGTAGATTCAAAACAATAGAATCTTTGTAACACTTTCAGCGACACTTTTATAATGTAACTAATCTTTTTAACACTTTCACAGTTTTGTCATGGCAATCGATAAACTGATCGCAAAATACGGATAACAATAGTTGATTGTTTATTGACACAGATTTGATGGATACACTTAACTCTATCATGCCCTCTTCAAGCAGTAGAAAGACCCATAATGTGCACTAAAGGCTCCAGCGAATGAGAAATCTTTGCCATCATTTTCTAATTTTCGGTCAAAAAATTTAGTAGAAAAATTTTCTGTCAACAAATTTTTATAGAAAATTTTTGGTCAAAAAACTTTTATAGAAAGATTTTTGTTCAAAAAAATTTATATAGAAAAATTTTTGGTCAAAAAATTTTTATAGAAAAATTTTTGGTCAAAAAATTTTTATAAAAAAAATTTTGGTCAAAAAATTTTTATAGAAAAATTTTTGGTCAAAAAATTTTTATAGAAAAATTTTTGTTCAAAAAATTTTTATAGAAAATTTTCGGTCAAAAAATTGTTATAGAAAAATTTTTGGTCAAAAATTTTTATAGAAATATTTTTGATTTATGATTTTTAAATTAGATAAATAAATTTTAGGAATACTGAAAAAACTATGTGACACTTAGCAGTGTGGAATGCTGCATTTTCTGTCCCGCTACGGACTTCATCAGCACACTGTGTCACCAACTGTTAGATGCCAGTAGTCGAACCCACGACCATCAACATAAATTTCTGGTTCAACTAAAATTAATTTCTTTCAATTAAATTGCATGGGCACCGCGATTTACATGTTTTCATTAACTCTTTCAAGTTGATACTAAATTCATAATTTGCATTAACGTAAAAGAATAAAACAAAACTTGTCAAAACAAAAATCTTTGTCTTCATTACCAGCTGACAGTTGGTTAAAGTACAAAGTAAATGTAGATTAATAAAGGATAGGGATACAAAACATAAAGGAAAAAACTATGGTGGATAAGTTCGTCTAACTGAATCGATCATATGGTCATAGGTGAAATAGAAATGAGTGTTAACATAATTCTCGTTTTCAATTTCGCTTAAGAATTCAGTTAAATAGATGATCTTAACTACTGGCATCTAACAGTTGGTGACACAGTGTGCTGATGAAGTCCGTAGCGGGACAGAAAATGCAGCATTCCACACTGCTAAGTGTCACATAGTTTTTTCAGTATTCCTAAAATTTATTTATCTAATTTAAAAATCATAAATTAAAAAAAAATAATTTATGATATGAACCTGAGCCCGACTCGAACCCACGACCATCAACATAAATTTCTGGTTCAACTAAAATTAATTTCTTTCAATTAAATTGCATGGGCACCGCGATTTACATGTTTTCATTAACTCTTTCAAGTTGATACTAAATTCATAATTTGCATTAACGTAAAAGAATAAAACAAAACTTGTCAAAACAAAAATCTTTGTCTTCATTACCAGCTGACAGTTGGTTAAAGTACAAAGTAAATGTAGATTAATAAAGGATAGGGATACAAAACATAAAGGAAAAAACTATGGTGGATAAGTTCGTCTAACTGAATCGATCATATGGTCATAGGTGAAATAGAAATGAGTGTTAACATAATTCTCGTTTTCAATTTCGCTTAAGAATTCAGTTAAATAGATGATCTTAACTACTGGCATCTAACAGTTGGTGACACAGTGTGCTGATGAAGTCCGTAGCGGGACAGAAAATGCAGCATTCCACACTGCTAAGTGTCACATAGTTTTTTCAGTATTCCTAAAATTTATTTATCTAATTTAAAAATCATAAATTAAAAAAATAATTTATGATATGAACCTGAGCCCGACTCGAACCCACGACCATCAACATAAATTTCTGGTTCAACTAAAATTAATTTCTTTCAATTAAATTGCATGGGCACCGCGATTTACATGTTTTCATTAACTCTTTCAAGTTGATACTAAATTCATAATTTGCATTAACGTAAAAGAATAAAACAAAACTTGTCAAAACAAAAATCTTTGTCTTCATTACCAGCTGACAGTTGGTTAAAGTACAAAGTAAATGTAGATTAATAAAGGATAGGGATACAAAACATAAAGGAAAAAACTATGGTGGATAAGTTCGTCTAACTGAATCGATCATATGGTCATAGGTGAAATAGAAATGAGTGTTAACATAATTCTCGTTTTCAATTTCGCTTAAGAATTCAGTTAAATAGATGATCTTAACTACTGGCATCTAACAGTTGGTGACACAGTGTGCTGATGAAGTCCGTAGCGGGACAGAAAATGCAGCATTCCACACTGCTAAGTGTCACATAGTTTTTTCAGTATTCCTAAAATTTATTTATCTAATTTAAAAATCATAAATTAAAAAAAAATAATTTATGATATGAACCTGAGCCCGACTCGAACCCACGACCATCAACATAAATTTCTGGTTCAACTAAAATTAATTTCTTTCAACGAAATATTTTTGGTCAAAAAATTTTTATAGAAAAATTTTTGGTCAAAAAATTTTTATAGAAAAATTTTTGGTCTAAAAATTTTTATAGAAAGATTTTTTATCAAAAAATTTTTATAGAAAGATTTTTTATCAAAAAATTTTTGGTCAAAAATTTTTTAAGAAAAATTTTTGATCAAAAAATTTTTATAGAAAAATTTTTGGTCAAAAAATTTTTGGTCAAAAAATTTTTATAGAAAAATTTTTGGTCAAAAAATTTTTATAGAAAAATTTTTGGTAAAAAAATTTTTATTGAAAAATTTTTGGTCAAAAAATTTATAAAGAAACATTTTTGATCAAAAAATTTTTGGTCAAAAAAAAATTTATAGAAAAATTTTTCATTAAAGAATGTTATTATTATTGTATAAAAATTTTTAAACCGAAAATTTTTCTAATAAAATTCGTTTACCGAAACTTTTTCTATAAAAATTTTGAAACCTAAAATTTCTATAAAAATTTGTTAACCAACAATTTTCTATAAAAAGTTTTTTTAAAGAAAGAAAATTTGTTGATTGAAAACTTTTCTACAAGAATTTGTTGAACCAAAATTGTTCTATAAAAATTTGTAAAACGAAAATTTTTCTCCAAAAATTTTTAAACCGAAAAAAATTTGTTGAGCATAAATTTTTCATAAAAATTTGTTGACCCAAAATATTTCTATAAAAATTTGTTGAGCGAAAATTTTTCTATAAAAATTTGTTGACCGACAATTTTTCTATAAAAATTCGTTGAATGAAAATTTTTATATAAAAATTTGTTGACCTAAAATTTTCTTATAAAAATTCGTTGACCGAAAATTTTTCTATAAAATTCGTTGACTGAAAATTTTTTTTTAAAAATTTGTTGACCGAAAACTTTTCTATAAAAATTCGTTGAACGAAAATTTTTCTAAATAAATTCGTTGACCGAAAATTTTCTATAAAGATTTGTTGGCGAAAATTTTTCTTAAAAAATTTGTTACCGAAAAAAAAAAAAAAAAAAAAATTGATCTAAAATTTTTCTATAAAAATTTGTTGAGTGAACATTTTTGCATTAAAATTTGTTCAGCGAAAATTTTTCTATAAAGATTTGTTGAGCTAAAATTAAAAAAAAAAATTGTTGAGCGAAATTTTTCTATAAAAATTTGTTGGCAAAAAATTTTTCTTAAAAAATTTTTTGACCAAAAATTTTTCAGTAAAAATTCTTTGATTTTTCTACAAAAATTTATTGACCGAAAATTTTGCTTCAAAAATTTTTTGATCGAAAACTTTTCTATACAAATGTTTGGTTAAAAAAATTTCGGTTAAAAAATTTTTATAGAAAAATTTTTGGTTCAAAAAATTTTTAGCCAAAAAATTTTTATATAAATATTTCGTTTTAAAAATTTGTATAAAAAATTTTCGGTGAATAAGAATAAGAGAAAAATTTTCTGCCAACAAATTTTAATAGAAAAATTTTCAGTTAAATTTTTTTCAATAAATTTGTATAGAAAAATTTTCGGTCAAAAAATTTTTATAGAAAAAATTTTGGTCAAAAAATTTTTATAGAAAAATGTTGGTCAAAAAATTTTTATGGAAAAATTTTTGGTCAAAACATTTTTATAGAAAAATTTGTGGTCAAAAAATTTTTATGGAAAAATTTTTGGTCAAATAATTTTTATAGAAAGATTTTTTATCAATAAAGATTTTTTATCAAAAAATTTTTATAGAAAAATTTTTGGTCAAAAAATTTTTATAGAAACATTTTTCGTCAGAACATTTCTATAGAAAAATTTGTGGTCAAAAAATTTTTATGGAAAAATTTTTGGTCAAATAATTTTTATAGAAAGATTTTTTATCAAAAAATTTTTATAGAAAGATTTTTTATCACAATTTTTTATCAAAAAATTTTTGATCAAAAAATTTTTATAGAAAAATTTTTGGTCAAAAAATTGTTATAGAAAAATTTCAGTTAAAAATTTTTTATAGAAAAATTTTTGTTCAAAAAATTTTTATAGAAAAATTTATAGTCAAAAAATGTTTGTAGAAAAATTTTTATAGAAAAGTTTTCGTTCAAAAAATTTTTGTAGAAAAATTTTCGGTCAAAAAATTTTTGTAGAAAAATTTTCGGTCAAAAAATTTTTATAGAAAAATTTTCGGTCAACATATTTTTATATAAATATTTTATAATAAATATTTTATATAAATATTTTCGTTCAATAAATTTTTATAGAAAAATTTTCGTTCAATAAATTTTTATAGAAAAATTTTCGGTTTAAAAATTTGTATAGAAAAATTTTCGGTCAATATTTTTATAGAAAAATTTTCGGTCAACAAATTTTTGTAGAAAAATTTTCGGTTAAGACATTTTTATAGAAAAATTTTCGGTTCAAAAAATTTTTATAGATAAATAGTTTTGAAAGTTTTTATAAAAAATTTTCTGTAAATAAATTTTTATAGAAAAATTTTTAGTCAAAAAATTTTTATAGAAAAATTTTTGGTGAAAAAATTTTTATAGAAAATTTTTGGTCAAAAAATTTTTATAGAAAGATTTTTTATCAAAAAATTTTTATAGAATGATTTTTTATCAAAAAATTTTTAATCAAAAAATTTTTATAGAAAAATTTTTGGTCAAAAAATGTTTGTCCAAAAATTTTTTCTATAAAAATTTTCGGTCAAAAAATTTTTGTAGAAAAATTTTTGGTCAAAAAATTGTTGTAGAAAAATTATCGGTCAAAAAATTTTTGTAGAAAAATTTTCGGTCAAAAAATTTTTGTAGAAAAATTTTCAGTCAAAAAATTTTGGTAGAAAAATTTTCGGTCAAAAAATTTTGGTGGAAAAATTTTCGGTCAAAAAATTTTTGTAGAAAAATTTTCGGTCAAAAAATTTTTGTAGTAAAATTTTCGGTCAAAAAATTTTTATAGAGAAATTTTCGGTCAAAAAATTTTTGTAGAAAAATTTTCGGTCAAAAAATTTTTGTAGAAAAATTGTCGGTCAAAAAATTTTTGTAGAAAAACTTTCGGTCAAACCAAATTTTTATAGAAAAAAATTCGGTCAAAAAATTGTTAAAGAAAACTTTTTGGAAATTTTCATAAAATTTTTTCGATCAACAATTTTTTTATGAATCATTTCTGTTTTATATGACTAGATTATGAACCGTTACTTTGTTTTAAAATCAGATAAAATAAAACCGTTAAATCAAAATTGTTTTGTTTAATCTCAGAGAAAGCTGTTTGTTTAGCAACATAAAACGATTTAAATTAATAGGTATAAAATCGATCTATTAATTAGCTTAACTTTAATCGCACCTATTTCCTCACATTGTGTGTATAAATATTTCAAAACCTATTAAATTTCATTTAAATCATAAAATCAAATATCAAACCACTAAAGACTCCTCCCTGGAGACACTTCTAGCCAATTAAAAACTTTAACAAAACTTGTCCCTCAAACAAATGAAAACCTGTCCATTCTTTATGCGATTCCTATTTAATAATTCCACTTTTTATGAGATTTTTATGTCTAGTATTTAGCACTTAATTAAGAAAAATTCGAAATGAATTCAAGAGTTCTTTGTTATTTTGTATCATTTAATAGCTTTCAAATGGCCAACAGATAAATAAATCCCAAAACGAAACAAAAATGCATAAATTTAAGTTGATCGTAAAAAAATATTGTCTATATACGAGTATTTGTATGTATGTTTTATATAATTCTATAAACGTGTTGGGGATTTTTGTATTTAATCCACTTAATAGTTTTATTTTTCATATAATTTTAATTAGTAGCATAGAAATATGTTTTTTAAATATTCATAAATCACAAAAAGTATTTATAGTAATAAAATCATAAAGTTTTTATTAGTTTTATCACTAAATAGATCTAAGATATAATTTCAAGAGATTTAAGGATTTTTTTTTCTAAACATTGATTTGTTTGATTTTCTCATATTTTGACGGGTCTAAAGGATGAAAACAAATTTAACATAAATTTAACATTTTTATAATATAATATTGAAAAGTTTGGTTTTCTAACGAAAATTTTTCTATAGAAAAATATTTCTATCAAAAGTTTTTCTATAGAAAATATTTCTAACGAAAATTTCGTTAGAAAAATTTTTTTATAGAAAAATATTTCTAACGAAAATTTTTCTATAGAAAAATATTTCTAACGAAAATTTTTCTATAGAAAAATATTTCTAACGAAAATTGTTCTGTACATTTTTCTATAGAAAAATATTTCTAACGAAAATGTTTCTATAGAAAAATATTTCTAACGAAAATTTTTGTATACAAAAATATCTCTAACGAAAATTTTTTTCTAACGAAAATTTTTCTATAGAAAAATATTTCTAACGAAAATTTTTCTATAGAAAAATATTTCTAACGAAAATTTTTCTATAGAAAAATATTTCTAACGAAAATTTTTCTATAGAAAAATATTTCTAACGAAAATTTTTCTATAGAAAAATATTTCTAACGAAAATTTTTCTATAGAAAAATATTTCTAACGAAAATTTTTCTATAGAAAAATATTTCTAACGAAAATTTTTCTATAGAAAAATATTTCTAACGAAAATTTTTCTATAGAAAAATATTTCTAACGAAAATTTTTCTATAGAAAAATATTTCTAACGAAAATTTTTCTATAGAAAAATATTTCTAACGAAAATTTTTCTATAGAAAAATATTTCTAACGAAAATTTTTCTATAGAAAAATATTTCTAACGAAAATTTTTCTATAGAAAAATATTTCTAACGAAAATTTTTCTATAGAAAAATATTTCTAACGAAAATTTTTCTATAGAAAAATATTTCTAACGAAAATTTTTCTATAGAAAAATATTTCTAACGAAAATTTTTCTATAGAAAAATATTTCTAACGAAAATTTTTCTATAGAAAAATATTTCTAACGAAAATTTTTCTATAGAAAAATATTTCTAACGAAAATTTTTCTATAGAAAAATATTTCTAACGAAAATTTTTCTATAGAAAAATATTTCTAACGAAAATTTTTCTATAGAAAAATATTTCTAACGAAAATTTTTCTATAGAAAAATATTTCTAACGAAAATTTTTCTATAGAAAAATATTTCTAACGAAAATTTTTCTATAGAAAAATATTTCTAACGAAAATTTTTCTATAGAAAAATATTTCTAACGAAAATTTTTCTATAGAAAAATATTTCTAACGAAAATTTTTCTATAGAAAAATATTTCTAACGAAAATTTTTCTATAGAAAAATATTTCTAACGAAAATTTTTCTATAGAAAAATATTTCTAACGAAAATTTTTCTATAGAAAAATATTTCTAACGAAAATTTTTCTATAGAAAAATATTTCTAATGAAAATTTTTCTATAGAAAAATATTTCTAACGAAAATTTTTCTATAGAAAAATATTTCTAACGAAAATTTTTCTATAGAAAAATATTTCTATCGAAAATTTTTATCTGTAGAAAAATATTTCTTTCGAAATTTTTTTTTCTATAGAAAAATATTTCTGTCGAAAATTTTTTCTATAGAAAAATATTTGTATCGAAATTTTTTTTCTATAGAAAAATATTTCTTTCGAATTTTTTTTCTATAGAAAAATATTTCTTTCGAATTTTTTTTTCTATAGAAAAATATTTCTATCGGAATTTTTTTTCTATAGAAAAATATTTCTATCGAAATTTTTTTTCTATAGAAAAATATTTCTTTCGAATTTTTTTTTCTATAGAAAAATATTTCTATCGGAATTTTTTTTCTATAGAAAAATATTTCTATCGACATTTTTTTTCTATAGAAAAATATTTCTATCGAAATTTTTTTTCTATAGAAAAATATTTCTAGCGAAATTTTTTTTCTATAGAAAAATATTTCTATCGAAATTTTTTTTCTATAGAAAAATATTTCTATCGAAATTTTTTTTCTATAGAAAAATATTTCTATCGAATTTGTTTTCTATAGAAAAATATTTCTATCGAATTTTTTTTCTATAGAAAAATATTTCTATCGAATTTTTTTTCTATAGAAAAATATTTCTATCGAAAATTTTTTTCTATAGAAAATTATTTCTCTCGAAAATTTTTTTCTATAGAAAAATATTTCTGTCGAATTTTTTTTTCTATAGAAAAATATTTCTCGCGATTTTTTTTTTCTATAAAAAAATATTTCTATCGAAATTTTTTTTCTATAGAAAAATATTTCTATCGAAAATTTTTCTATAGAAAAATATTTCTATCGAAAATTTTGTATAGAAAAATATTTCTATCGAAAATTTTTCTATAGAAATATATTACTATCGAAAATTTTTCTATAGAAAAATATTTCTATCGAAAATTTTTCTATAGAAAAATATTTCTATCGAAAATTTTTCTATAGAAAAATATTTCTATCGAAAATTTTTCTATAGAAAAATATTTCTATCGAAAATTTTTTTCTATAGAAAAATATTTCTATCGATTTTTTTTTTTTCTATAGAAAAATATTTCTATCGAAAATTTTTATCTATAGAAAAATATTTCTATCGAAATTTTTTTTCTATAGAAAAATATTTCTATCGAATTTGTTTTCTATAGAAAAATATTTCTATCGAATTTTTTTTCTATAGAAAAATATTTCTATCGAATTTTTTTTCTATAGAAAAATATTTCTATCGAAAATTTTTTTCTATAGAAAAATATTTCTCTCGAAAATTTTTTTCTATAGAAAAATATTTCTGTCGAATTTTTTTTTCTATAGAAAAATATTTCTCGCGATTTTTTTTTTCTATAAAAAAATATTTCTATCGAAATTTTTTTTCTATAGAAAAATATTTCTATCGAAAATTTTTCTATAGAAAAATATTTCTATCGAAAATTTTTCTATAGAAAAATATTTCTATCGAAAATTTTTCTATAGAAAAATATTTCTATCGAAAATTTTGTATAGAAAAATATTTCTATCGAAAATTTTTCTATAGAAATATATTACTATCGAAAATTTTTCTATAGAAAAATATTTCTATAGAAAAATATTTCTGTCGAAATTTTTTTTCTATAGAAAAATATTTCTATCGATTTTTTACTATAGAAAAATATTTCTATCCAAATTTTATATTTATAGAAAAATGTTTCTATCGAAATTTTTTTTTCTATAGAAAAATATTTCTATCGAAAATTTTTCTATAGAAAAATATTTCTATCGAAAATTTTTCTATAGAAAAATATTTCTATCGAAAATTTTTCTATAGAAAAATATTTCTATCGAAAATTTTTCTATAGAAAAATATTTCTATCGAAAATTTTTCTATAGAAAAATATTTCTATCGAAAATTTTTCTATAGAAAAATATTTCTATCGAAAATTTTTCTATAGAAAAATATTTCTATCGAAAATTTTTCTATAGAAAAATATTTCTATCGAAAATTTTTCTATAGAAAAATATTTCTATCGAAAATTTTTCTATAGAAAAATATTTCTATCGAAAATTTTTCTATAGAAAAATATTTCTATCGAAAATTTTTCTATAGAAAAATATTTCTATCGAAAATTTTTCTATAGAAAAATATTTCTATCGAAAATTTTTCTATAGAAAAATATTTCTATCGAAAATTTTTCTATAGAAAAATATTTCTATCGAAAATTTTTCTATAGAAAAATATTTCTATCGAAAATTTTTCTATAGAAAAATATTTCTATCGAAAATTTTTCTATAGAAAAATATTTCTATCGAAAATTTTTCTATAGAAAAATATTTCTATCGAAAATTTTTTTATAGAAAAATATTTCTATCGAAAATTTTTCTATAGAAAAATATTTCTATCGAAAATTTTTCTATAGAAAAATATTTCTATCGAAAATTTTTCTATAGAAAAATATTTCTATCGAAAATTTTTCTATAGAAAAATATTTCTATCGAAAATTTTTCTATAGAAAAATATTTCTATCGAAAATTTTTCTATAGAAAAATATTTCTATCGAAAATTTTTCTATAGAAAAATATTTCTATCGAAAATTTTTCTATAGAAAAATATTTCTATCGAAAATTTTTCTATAGAAAAATATTTCTATCGAAAATTTTTCTATAGAAAAATATTTCTATCGAAAATTTTTCTATAGAAAAATATTTCTATCGAAAATTTTTCTATAGAAAAATATTTCTATCGAAAATTTTTCTATAGAAAAATATTTCTATCGAAAATTTTTTTCTATAGAAAAATATTTCTATCGATTTTTTTTTTTCTATAGAAAAATATTTCTATCGAAAATTTTTATCTATAGAAAAATATTTCTATCGAATTTTTTTTTTCTATAGAAAAATATTTCTGTCGAAATTTTTTTTTCTATAGAAAAATATTTCTGTCGAAATTTTTTTTCTATAGAAAAATATTTCTATCGATTTTTTACTATAGAAAAATATTTCTATCCAAATTTTATATTTATAGAAAAATGTTTCTATCGAAATTTTTTTTTCTATAGAAAAATATTTCTATCGAAAATTTTTCTATAGAAAAATATTTCTATCGAAAATTTTTCTATAGAAAAATATTTCTATCGAAAATTTTTCTATAGAAAAATATTTCTATCGAAAATTTTTCTATAGAAAAATATTTCTATCGAAAATTTTTCTATAGAAAAATATTTCTATCGAAAATTTTTCTATAGAAAAATATTTCTATCGAAAATTTTTCTATAGAAAAATATTTCTATCGAAAATTTTTCTATAGAAAAATATTTCTATCGAAAATTTTTCTATAGAAAAATATTTCTATCGAAAATTTTTCTATAGAAAAATATTTCTATCGAAAATTTTTCTATAGAAAAATATTTCTATCGAAAATTTTTCTATAGAAAAATATTTCTATCGAAAATTTTTCTATAGAAAAATATTTCTATCGAAAATTTTTCTATAGAAAAATATTCCTATCGAAAATTTTTCTATAGAAAAATATTTCTATCGAAAATTTTTATCTATAGAAAAATATTTCTATCGAAATTTTTTTTCTATAGAAAAATATTGCTGTCGATAATTTTTTTCTATAGAAAAATATTTTTATCGAAAATTTTTTTCTGCAGAAAAATATTTCTATCGAAATTTTTTTTCTATAGAAAAATATTTCTATCGAAAATTTTTCTATAGAAAAATATTTCTTTCGAAATTTTTTTTCTATAGAAAAATATTTCTGTCGAAATTTTTTTTCTATAGAAAAATATTTCTATCGATTTTTTACTATAGAAAAATATTTCTATCCAAATTTTATATTTATAGAAAAATGTTTCTATCGAAATTTTTTTTCTATAGAAAAATATTTCTATCGAAATTTTTTTTTCTATAGAAAAATATTTCTCTCCAAATTTTTTTTTTATAGAAAAAGATTGCTTTCGAAATTTTTTTTCTATAGAAAAATTTTTCTATCGAAATTTTTTTTCTATAGAAAAATATTTCTATCTATAGAAAAATATTTCTATCTATAGAAAAATATTTGTATCGAAATTTTTTTTCTATAGAAAAATATTTCTATCGAAAATTAATCAGAAGATAATCCGGTATGTGATCGAAATTGATCGCCTTTAAATCAATCGATTTCAGATATATTTTTGAGATAGTTTTTCCTTTGTCTTGCTTGTGCAATGATCATTTCATAAGATATTCTTTAGAGCTCTATAACCATGTTTCCGCTTAAAAGAAAGAAGACATTTATTAAAGATCTAAAATTATCATTTCATATGAGACCTTTTTCTAACTTTATAATGACCATCACTATCTAGCATTTCTTGAACTGAATCTTGCATTACATCTCTATTTAAACTCTTAGCTCAAACAAACCCCTCAAATGAACAAAGTTTCCGCTGAAGTGAAAAAGAAAAAACCAAACGATCATTAAAAGTGAAAGAATTTATTTGCGATCTAACAAGAATTAATGAATTCCTAGTCTGTCCAACGATCTCGCTGTTAAAAACATGTTCATTTATGTTTTCTTACACCTGTTTCTGGTATCTAATGAATACGAACGTAATAAAAAAAAAAACACAAAAATATCTTTCAATTACAATAAATAATAATAAAAGTATAAAATAGCAGTAAATTACAAAAAAAAGGTAGTTAGACTCTTTTACTTATTTACCACTCGCTCGATCGGTATTTGTTATTTCAAAAGGTATTCAAGGGTGTTGTTGATCCCTTAAGGCTATTAAATAAATAAATACGTTCCACTAACACTTTACACTTGTATTCAAAATTTTCTCATTTTACCTTAAATAACCGATCGTTGTTGTTTTAGTAGCAGCTCTTTTCCTTAATATATCGTAAATTCTCTATAGTTCATTAAACCGGGTCAAGAGGTTTATCGGTCGTTCTTTGCAATAGTTATACCCTTCACCACCATAGATTGAAAGGGTATTATAAGTTGGTGCTAATGTATGTAACGCATAGAAATATTTGTCTAGACCCACCTTTTAGTATACCAATAGGCTTAGAATAACTTTCTGAGTCGATTTAGCGATGTCCGTCCGTCCGTCTGGCTGGATGACTGGCTGGACCCCCATGTAGACCTTGTAATCAAACTACAGGTCGCAATTCTAATGATAATTTGATGAAATTTTGCACATATCAATTTTTTGATTATGGGACCATGGTTATTGAAATTCGTCAAAATCGGTCCATTATTTATGGTACCTCCCATAGGTCCCACTTCCCGGAATTTATATATTGGCCACAAATATCAATATTTTTTCATGAAATTTAAAACAAATACTGCTTAAACTTAAAATCACTGTACCAAATTTCGTTGAAATCGGTCCACATTTGACCATAGCTCCCATACAAACTTTTCTTTAAAAACGCACTAAATGAGACAAAAAATCACTAAAACGCTCGTAAATCTAAAGATAATGAAAATTTTGAGTATATTTTTTGCATACATAATTTTTGTAACAACTGTAATCAATTTTCCCAAATTTCGAGATAATCGGTCCACATTTGACCCTTGCTCTCATATAAGTCCAAATGACGGAAACAGCTTAAATATATAAGTTTTGAGAAAATGTTTGTATGATATCAAAATTTAGCAAATATTTGTCTTTATACAGGAAAAATTACACCTTTGATCTTAGTTGTGAAGGGTATCGTATGGTCGGGCTTGACCGACTATAGCACTTTCTTACTAGTTTTTTTTTTTGTTTCTTTAATGCAATACAAAATTTGTGTGTGTAGGCCGTTTTTATATGAAAATAATAAGTTTTTATTTAGACGTTTTATTGTGCATTATTTTCGTTTTTAACCAAAAGGTAAAACTCTTTATCATCAAACCTTACCTTTCCTAAGAACTTTAGTTTTTTCTTCACTCATTTTGTCCGACACTTGTCCGGCTCTACAAAAGAAGAATTATACTTTATGGATTTTTATTTATTTATCGTTTTGTTATAAAAGACTAATAAAAGTGCCTTTTGTTGCTTTGTCGGCTTAATTTGTTTCATCTTCAGCCTTTTCTTGCACTCGATCGATATTGGTCATTTTTTTTTTATTGTGGGTCTGTCTTTTATTTTTCCTTTTTGTAAATTAATAGAATGAAACTGAAATTAATGTCGATAAAGCAAGTAAATTAAACTGTCATTAGTTTAACATTTGCCGGAATTTTTATAAAAGAGTACAAACATATATGAGGATTACTCATAGGGACATTTCACATACACTGTTAGAAAATTTAGGCTAAATATACGTAAAAATAAATCAGAAATTCCGAAAGCAGGACACGATCAACAATAAATAAATTTGGTTATGAGTGTCTCCTTCTAATACCTCAGGCCTTATACTGGAGTTGGAAGACATTTTGAGCTAGAATCAAAACTTGTACCTGAATTTGAACTTAAACATAAAAAAACAAGTAAGAAAGTGCTATAGTCGGTCAAGACCGACCATACGATACCCTTCACCACTAAGGTCAAAGGTGTTATTTTTCTTGTATAAAGACAAATATTTGCTAAATTTTGCCATCATACAAAGATTTTCTCAAAACTTATATATTTAAGCTGTTTCCGTCATTTGGACTTATATGAGAGCTAGGGTCAAATGTGGACCGATTATCTCGAAATTCGGCAAATTGATTACAGTTGCTACAATAATTATGCATGCAAAAAATAAACTTAAAATTCTCATTATCTTCAGATTTACGAGCGTTTTAATGATTTTTGTCTCGTTTAGAGCGTTTTGACAGAAGAGTTTGTATGGGAGCTATGGTCAAATGTGGACCGATTTCGACAAAATTTGGTGCAGTGATTTTAGTTTACATAAGCAGTATTTGTTAAAAATTTCATGAAAAAATATTGATATATGTGGCCTATATACAAACTTATAATACCCTTTCCACCTATGGTGGTGGAGGGTATAACAGGTAGGAGTGCCATATTCGGCTGTGTCGAAATTTATATACCCACCATCAAAGATCCGTACATTTTTTTCTGCCAAAAGTGAAATTAAAGTGGATAAAAAACAATAGAAAACACATCAACGCACATACAAACATACATTTCATGAGCACGTGTGTGTGCCTTAGCTTTCTCTCATTGCATTATCGTTTCCATTAGTTCTTTCCTAGTTAGAAAAAGCGGGACAAAAAATAACTAAATTGTCAGGATGTAAATATTATTCAAAAAGAAAGAGTATTCTCATTTTATCCCAAATAAATAAATGTAAAAGCGGGACTTTTCAAAACGACCATATGGCAAGTCAATATATGGAAGTGCAACATCTTTATATTATAGAGTCTATGATTAAATATAATGTAATAGCTTTTAACTGCCCTTTGTGGCATTTTTGTGGTTTTCGGAAGTGGTTTTTATATGAAAACTATAGTCAAATATGGACCGATTCCTATAAAATTTCACATGCTAACCAATAGTTACACAAAACTTCTCTGTCCTAAATGAAGTCGTCATAGCTATTATAATTGCAGTCAATTTATCAGCATTAATGTAAGTCCCGGGGCGGGCTTATTTGGGAGCTCTTACTAATTGTGAAGTCATTTCTCCCATTTTCAATACACAACTTTTTCTAGATATCGAAAATACTTTTGTAAAATTTTGTGCCACCAGCTCTTTTCGTTAAGGCGATATCGCGCTTTTATTTGGCGGATATAAATCCCCTATCTTTTTGGAATTTTTGTGTTTCCGTAGGTTTTTTGTATGAGAGCCATGGTCGAATGGTGACCGATTTTGACAAAATTTTACACACTGGCTGATATTGACATAAAACTTTTTTCTAGTAAATTTAGTGGTAATTTTAGTGTATTTTCGGTAGCATTTAGGTTGCTTCCGTATGTGTTTTATATGGGAGCTATGGTTAGATGTAAACCGATTTCGATTACATTTTTTATGCTGTCTAGGGCTTGTGTAAAACTTCTCTATACTTAATTTTATCATCCTACCTCTTATAATTTGTTATTTATTACCAAATAAGTGATTAGCGTATTTGGGGTTATACGGGAGCTATGGCCAAATGTAAATTAATTTAGCCCAATTTCAATTCCAAAATTTTTCAAGAAATGAAGAGTAGTTTTGGCAAGTTTTAGTGAACTAGCGCCTTTTGTTTACTCCGTATCGTGCCTTTAACAGTCAGAAGGACAGACAGACAGAAGGACGGACATACAGACAGAAGGACGGATGGACGGACGGACGGACAGACAGAAGGACGGACGGATAGACAGATGGACGGTAGGTCAGACAGAAGGACGGTAGGACAGACAGAAGGACGGTAGGACAGACAGAAGGACGGACAGACAGACAGACAGACAGACAGACAGACAGACAGACAGACAGACAGACAGACAGAAAGACAGACAGACAGACAGACAGACCGACCGAAAGACAGACAATCGTCTAAGAATTTCTTAGCTATTTAGAATATACATATCCCTTTTGATTCTTGAGCCTATATTGATTACGTTACAAACTGAATGGCAATCTTATTATACCCCCTATTCTTTTTGGCTTCAATAATCTTTCTGTGCTTACACCCTAATAGAAATTCAATCAGATTCTGAAGTAGAGACGGAACATGAACTTAAACATATACTAGAATCTAGGTCTGGGTACAATGCAGCTATTCATGTTTCTAGACAAAGTATGGAATGGTTCTCATCCAAAAATATAAATTTATTACCATGGCCAGCGTGCAGTCCAGATTGTAACCCAATCGAAAAACTTTGGGGAATTCTTGCGTCCAAAGTTTATGAAAAAGGGAGACAGTTTTCCAGCGTAAATGATCTTAAAGCTAAAATTAAAGAGTGTTGGTCCAATATTGATATCGAAATCTTGAAAAAACTAGTAGATTCAATGTCTAACAGGATATTTGATGTTATTCGCAACGATGGTGGTCACACAAAATACTAATGTCCAAAAAAACTGCGGTATTAATTAGATATTTTTATTTTTTTAATAGTGCGTTCAAACGAATTTCCCACCAAAATGGCATCTTTTCTTATTTTTTTCTTTTTAAAACTTAAAATATTTTAAGTTTGTTCTTTATTTGTAAGCTCTTAAATTAATAAATCACAAGAATAAAAAATATTATCGAAAAGTTTTTAATTTCGCCCATTTTTGAAAAAATATTTGGTGGGTCCAAACGATTTTCTACCACTGTAGTACCCAGTAGTACCTAGATTCTTGTAACTAGATCCCTATCACAGCCCGAAAAAAAGTAATACATTTGTGGTGTCTTAGATTCCGTAGTCATTTTGTTTGCATTTAGTATTAAAATACTATGCCTTTAACTGGCTTTCTTGTGTCAGCTCTAGTTTTCGAGATATTGATTTTTTAAGAAAACTACGCAGTTACGCTATTGATACTAACGGAACTAAAAACGGTGCATTATATTTAACAAACATGAAAAAATCCAAATTCGGCTACAATATTGTCTTTATACTGCATTAACATTATTTTGATTATATAAAGTAGTTTTGGAGATATCGCTTAACTTTAGATGAAAATTAGTTTTTTATTTTTCAAAAATTTATAAAAAAAATAGAGAAGACAAAAATTTTCCATTATTTTGCTGCAGTCATATAGGGAAATATGTTTCGCATAAAGCAAGCTATATCTTGTTAAAATCCATCGGCAAATGTGGATTTTATTAAAAATAATGTAAGTCTATATCTACGACAAATTGATTGTTTTTAGATTTTTATCAAATAACAAAACCATGATTTAGTTTTACAAAATTACTAATGAAATCAAAACTATTGCGTTCATATTAACAAAAAATATTGCGTTTTATGCATGGCAAATCTGCCTATATGGCTATAAACAATTACTGAAACTTTTGTTATTATCTCTATTTTTGATGAATTTTTGAAAAGCAAAAAAAAAAAAATTTAAATAACATTTTTTTGTCATATTTTTGTCTATATCTCCAAAACAACTGAGTGGGGTAAATATTATTTTAGGTCAGCATGAAGGTAATATTATAGCTAAATTTTGATTTTTTTCTTTTCACTAAGTAGCTTAAACTGTTCTTCAGTTATGTTACTTAAAATCGTATAACAACGTAATATAAAAAAATATATATCTCGAAAACTAGAGCTGATCCAAAGAAAAGTAAGTATAGGATGTATACAAATTGACCAAAACATTTAAGCGAAGACTCTTTAATATAAACATGTGCTTTTATACATTAATTTGTCATATGGTCGTTTTGAAAAATCCCATAAAATACAGAGTGCAGTATTTTTGTAAAAAAGGAGGAAACTGGTAATAGTTTCTCCCATATAATACATTATTATTGCGACCGATATACGTTAGAAACATAACCAAACTTATAACCACTTCTATGGTGGTGTAGGGTATAGTTAAGGTTAGGCTGAAAAGAAAAGGAGATGAAAAGTATGAACAAAAATATGAAGTGACATAATCATGCTATCAAAACCCTTTTTATTAAAAGTAGTTTCAAAAAATAAAATCGAACAAAAGCTTAAATCAAGACCGACAAAAACTTGAAAAAAAAAACAATGTCGATGATCTTGAAGATGATGAGAGTATCATTATGAACAATTACAGGACAGAATAAAAAAAAATTTCTTACAATTCTTTTCATTCATTTCAGACAAAAATTAACAAATTGGCATTACAAAATCACAAGCTTCTTTCAAATATGCTTCAATAAAAAAGTAAGCTCAGAAAATTTCAAAAATATTTCAAGACAAAAACGGAATTCATTGAATTGAATGACATTTCTTGACAATTATCGAATTAAGTTGAATTTCTGTTTAAAAAGAGTTTTGCTAAAATTTCAAGTTTTAATTTGCCGCATTAAAAGGATCATAAAGTTTTCATTATTTTTTTGTTTAACCATTTTATAGTAACGTTATGTTCCATATTATTTCATGGTAAAAATTTATTTTTTTTCTATGCCAAAATCATGCTTTTACTTGGTTGAACTTGGTTCCAAAGTATCTAAAACATTGGTTTTAATATGATTTAAAATTTATAGTTTTTTTATGGTGTTAAACGGTTTTTGTGGTCAATCTTTTAATTTATGTTAATTTTTTTAAATAAACTCTTTTGTCTTTCGTAAACATAAAAAATTGATTTTCTGAATATGCTGACAATATTTAAAGTGGAGGTATTTATCTTGAGATTTACAAGATATAACTCTTTCAAAATTTATTTTGTTAAAGGGAAGTTATCCGAAGGAAAATTGTCTAAAAATAAAAATCACCACTTGCACTTTAGATAAATATTAAGATTCCGGTTTGGAATTTGATCTAATAAGATCTTCAATAGAGAAGTAGAGACGAAGAGATCTTAGATTTAAAAAATTTTGATATTTTTAAATGGATCCATGTAAATTCTAAAGAAAATTATTAATTTTCTGTAGAAAATTTTTTTGATCAAAAATTTTTCTATAGAAAATTTTTTTTGTAAAAAATGTTTGCTATAGAAAATTTTTTTGATCAAAATTTTTTCTATAGAAAATTTTTTTGATCAAAATTTTTTCTATAGAATATTTTTTTGATCACTAATGCTTTTATAGAAATTTTTTCTGATCAAAATTTTTTTATAGAATCATATTTTCTATAGAAAATTTTTTGATAAACATTTTTGATCAAAAAAATTTTCTATAGAAAAATCTTTGATCAAAAATAATTTCTGTAGAAAAATTTCTGATCAAAAAAATTTTCTACAGACAAATTTTTAATCAAAAAATTTTTTGAAATTTTTGACCAAAATTTTCCTATAGAAATTTTTTTCTATATAAATTTGATCGGTAGAGAATATTTTAATCAAAAAATTTTCTATAGAAAATATGTTTCTATAAAAAATGTTGATCAAAAAAATTTTCTATAAAAATATTTTTAATTAAAAAAATATTCTATAAAAAATTTTTGACAAAATAACTTTTTCATCAAAAAGATATTCTACAAAAAAATTGTTGACAAAAAAGATTTCTATAGAAAAATTTTTGATCAAAAAAATTTCCTATAAAAAATTTTGATCAAAAAAAAAAAAATTTCTATAGAAAAATTTTTGATAAAAAATTTTTTTTTCAAAAAATTTCTTATAGAAAATTTTTTTGATCAACATTTTTTATAGAAAAATTTGATCTGTGGAAAATATTGTCTATAAAAACATTTTTGATAAAAAAAATGTTCTACAGAAAAATTCTTGATCAAAAAAATTTTCTTTAGAAAAATTTTTGATAAAAAAAATTTCTATAGAAAAATTTTTGATAAAAAAAATTTCTATAAAAAAATTTTTGATCAGAAAAATTTTTATCAAAAAAATTTTTTTTCGAAAAATTTTCTATAGCAAATTTTTTTGATCAAAAAATTTTCTATAAAAACATTTTTGATCAAAAAAATTTTCTATAAAAAAATTTTTCATCAACATAAATTTCTATAAAAACATTTTTGATCCAAAAAATTTTCTCTAGAAAAATTTTTGACCCAAAAAATTTTCTATAGAAAAATTTTTGATCAAACAAATTTTCTATAGAAAAGTTTTTTAACAAAAAAGTTTTCCATAGAAAAATTGTTGATAGAACAATTTTCTATAGAAAAAATTTTGATCAAACATTTTTTTATAAAAACATTTTTCTATAGAAAAATTTTTGATCAAACAAATTTTCTATAAAAACATTTTTAATCAAATAAATATTCTATAAAAAAATTTTTGATCAAAAAAATATTCTATAGAAAAATTTTTGACAAAAAAAATGTTCTATAGAAAGATTTCTGATCAAAAAAATTTCCTATAAAAAATTTTGATCAAAAAAAAATTTCTATAGAAAAATTTATAATCAAAATAATTTTGTATATAAAAAATTTTTGATCAACAAAATTTTCTATAAAAAAATTTTTGATCAAAAAATTTTCTATAGCAAAATTATTTGATCAAAAAAATTTTCTATAGAAAAGAAGAGATTTCAAACAACAACAAAAAACTCAAAATCAAAAAAAATTTTTTGATCAAAATTTTTCTATAGATAAATTTGATCTGTAGAAAATATTTTTATCAAAAATTTTTCTATAAAAAATATGTTTTTGATCAAAAAAATTTTCTATGAAAACATTTTTGATCAAAAAAATTTTCTATAAAAAAATTTTCTATAAAAAAATTTTCTATGCATTTTTTTTTTAATTTTTCTAAAGAAATTTTTTTTAATCAAAAATGTTTTTATAGAAAATATTTTTGATTTTTTACTGAGAATTTTTTTGATACAAATTTTTCTATAGAAACATATTTTTTATAGAAAACTTTTTGATAAAAATATTTTCTACAGATCAAATTTTTCTATAGAAAATCTTTGATAAAAAAGTTTTTGATCAAAAAAATTTTCTTTAGAAAAATTGTTGATTAAAAAATTTTCTATAGAAAAATTGTTGATCAAAAAATTATCTATAGAGAAATTTTTGATCAAAAAACTATCTATAGAAAAATTTTTGATCAAAAAAATTTTCTGTTGAAAAATTTTTGATCAAAAAAATGTTCTGTTGAAAAATTTTTGATCAAAAAATATTCTATAGAAAAATTTTTGATCCAAAAAATTTTCCAAAGAAAAATTTTCGGCCAAAAAAATTTTTGATCAAAAAAGTTTTCTATAAAAAATTTTGGATCAAAAAAATTTTCTATAGAAAAATTGATGATCAAAAAAATTTTCTATAGAAAAATTTTTATCAAGATAATTTTCTATAAAAAAATTTTTGATCAAAAAAATTTTCTACAGCAAATTTTTTTGATCAAAAAAATTTTGTGTAAAAATTATTTTTGATCAAACATTTTTCTATAGAAATTTTTTTTTATCAAAAATCTTTTTATAGAAAATTTTTTTGATCAAAATGTTTCTATAGAAAAATTTGATCTGTAGAAAATATTTTTATCAATAAAAAATATGTTTCTACAGAAAAATAGTGATCAAAAAAATTTTCTATAAAAACATTTTTAATCCAAAAAATTTTCTATAGAAAATTTTTGATCCAAAAAATTTTCTATAGAAAATTTTTGATCCAAAAAAATTTCTATAGAAAATTTTTGATCCAAAAAATTTTCTATAGCAAAATTTTTCATCAAATAAATTTTCTATAGAAACATTTGTGACCAAAAAAATTTTCTGTAGAAAATGTTGATAAAAATAATTTCTGTAGAAAAATTTTTGATCAAAAAAATTTTCTATAGAAAAATTTTTTATTAAAAAATTTTTTTTGAAAAATGTTTCATCAAACAAATTTTCTATATCAAAATTTTTTGATCACAAAAAAAAAAATTCGCTATAGAAAAATTTTTGATAAAAATGTAAAAAAAGAAGTAGAAAACTTTTTCTTTTTAAAACATCAGAACTAAACATTGAAGTTACAAATACCGATTTTAATTAAAAGTATAAAAAACGGCAACTCTGACTACATTTTGTTTGTTCTGTTCTGCATATAAGTCTTCAATTAGTAGATACTTGCGGAAAAGTTGATGTTTTGCCAATCACACCAAACGAAACAAACTAATATAAGCTCGAGCGAGTTCGATCAAAGGATGGAATATTCATCCTTTGATCTCGATCAAAGGATGGAATATTCATCCTTTGATCGAACTCGCTCTAGCTCGCCCTAGGTTAAATTCTGTTCCACAGGGTAGTGTATTGTACCCCTTATTATACATATGTATATTATTAAATTGCACACTATCTTTACAGAAGATAGTGTGCCAACTAAAGAAAAAATTATTCGCACTTAATCCCAGTCTATTACATTTATTTATTGTAATAGACAATTTATTGAAAAGGGCCAAAAATGTTTGTGGGGTCAACCAATTCCTCGGCGCGTTTCGATGGTTGGTTAGGCCATCATTCTGCCTATTATAGACTGGGATTAAGTGCAAATAATTTTTTTTTTGAATAATATTAACATCCCGATAATTTTGTTATTTGTTGACAAATTTGTTTAAGATATTCAAAGACTTTTTTTAAGTCGTAGCATATTAGGATATCTTCCCCTATTAGTCTACCTTATCGAAGACGTTCCTCTTGTTAAAAGACAATAAAAACCATGTTAAAATATTGTCTTGTTTTTCATTATAAATCTTAAGGTGTTTTTTAAATTTCACACTATTTAAGACAAAAGGCTAAATTACATAAATTAATGGGCCAGTGTTAAAGCTCACAATGGGATCTTGTTAGGAAAGTGAGACGACATGTTTTTGCTACCCAGTTGGGTTCATTATTGTAAAACGTTGAGAAACCCTAATGATTGGATTTGGTATAACAGATAATTAGAAAGTGTCATGAAAAAAATACTACCGTAGGTCTGCTAAGACTTCTCATATTCATATGATGCCTCCCTGATCTTTTTGATAATATTTCTAAAATAGATAAATTAATGAGCCAATATTTAAGCTCACAATGGGGTCTTTTAGGAAAGGTGAGACGGTATGTGTTGGCTACCCCGTTAGGTTCATTATTATAACCCATTGAGAAACTATAATGAAAAGGTTTTTGTATATTACAAAACATTCTTGAAAGTTTTAGGTTTGTTAGGATTTCTGACATACTTATAAATAATTGCTGTATGATCTATCTGCAAACATTATATCTGCAATTCTTTGACTTTCTACACTTAAAACCCAATCACCTGCCAATTTCTGAACATTATATAAATGCAATTTAACTGTGTTTGTCATATTTTTAATTAGTCTATGATTTTTTCTCTACATTTATCTTATTCTCCTTAACAATTACTGCTCCTGCTGCTTCCAGTCGTACTTCTTTAAATGTCTATATAGTCCACAGTCAGTCAATTAACATTTCCTTATAAATATCTCCGTATGTGTGTACATAATCCCAAAGTATAATAAATTATTTTTCCAACAAACGAAAAATGACATTCAGCTGTTAAGAAAATGATTAAATGCTCCAGTCAGAGAGAGAAAGAGCGATCTATAAAAACCAAAAATCCCACCTGTCAGCGTGGATGGCGCCAAATTTGAAATGGTTAAAAAAATAAAAGACGAAACAATTAAAAAACACTAACTACACACATGCCTCCATCCATCCATCCATCCAACCCAAACAATATCTCGTAATGAAAAACCTATAACTGAAAATGAAACCTAAATGTTTGAGGAAGACAAACAAACAACAACAAAAAAGCTCAAAATCTTACAATTTTCATTTAACACCATAAAGCCACGACGACGACGGCGAAGACTGGCTGCTGTTTGTAGGAAACTCATAATTCATTTTGAAACTATTAAACGCTTTTCAAACTGAACACAAATTTCAGCTGAAAAAAAAAATAACAACAATTTCGAAATTAAACAGGCAAAACTAAACAATCAGACACTCCTAGGACTCGAGAAAAAACGAGCCAAATCAATCAGTCTATGAGAAGAGGAAGTAAATTCTTGAAGTAAATGATCGATATAGGAGGATTGTCTAGGAAGTTTAACAAAAGATCAGAGGTTAGAGAGATCCAATTTTGAAAATAGGTCAATGTTTTTGAAAACTTCCTATGAAAATAATAAGTTTTTGAAAAATTTTCTATCAAAAAAGAATTTTTAAAAAATTTCTTATTAAAAAAAGGCATTTTTAAAAAATTTCCTATATTAATAAGAAATATTTGAAAATTTTCCCAATAAAAATAAGATATTTAAAAAAAAAAAAATTTCAATAAAAATAACAAATTTTTGAGAAATTTTCTATTAAAAAAAGAAGTTTTGAAAAAATGTCTTATAAAAATTTCCTATTTTTATAAGAAATTTTTCAAAAATTTCCTATTTTTATAGGAAATTTTTCAAAAATTTCCTATTTTTATAGGAAATTTTTCAAAAATTTCCAATTTTTATTGGATATTTTTCAAAAATTTCCTATTTTTATTGGAAATTTTTCAAACACTTCCTATTTTTATTCGAAATTTTTCAAAAATTTCCTATTTTTATAGGAAATTTTTCAAAAATTTCCTATTTTTATAGGAAATTTTTCAAAAATTTCCTATTTTTATAGGAAATTTTTCAAAAATTTCCTATTTTTATAGGAAATTTTTCAAAAATTTCCTATTTTTATAGGAAATTTTTCAAAAATTTCCTATTTTTATAGGAAATTTTTCAAAAATTTCTTATTTTTATAGGAAATTTTTCAAAAATTTCCTATTTTTATAGGAAATTTTTCAAAAATTTCCTATTTTTATAGGAAATTTTTCAAAAATTTCCTATTTTTATAGGAAATTTTTCAAAAATTTCCTATTTTTATAGGAAATTTTTCAAAAATTTCCTATTTTTATAGGAAATTTTTCAAAAATTTCCTATTTTTATAGGAAATTTTTCAAAAATTTCCTATTTTTATAGGAAATTTTTCAAAAATTTCCTATTTTTATAGGAAATTTTTCAAAAATTTCCTATTTTTATAGGAAATTTTTCAAAAATTTCCTATTTTTATAGGAAATTTTTCAAAAATTTCCTATTTTTATAGGAAATTTTTCAAAAATTTCCTATTTTTATAGGAAATTTTTCAAAAATTTCCTATTTTTATAGGAAATTTTTCAAAAATTTCCTATTTTTATAGGAAATTTTTCAAAAATTTCCTATTTTTATAGGAAATTTTTCAAAAATTTCCTATTTTTATAGGAAATTTTTCAAAAATTTCCTATTTTTATAGGAAATTTTTCAAAAATTTCCTATTTTTATAGGAAATTTTTCAAAAATTTCCTATTTTTATAGGAAATTTTTCAAAAATTTCCTATTTTTATAGGAAATTTTTCAAAAATTTCCTATTTTTATAGGAAATTTTTCAAAAATTTCCTATTTTTATAGGAAATTTTTCAAAAATTTCCTATTTTTATAGGAAATTTTTCAAAAATTTCCTATTTTTATAGGAAATTTTTCAAAAATTTCCTATTTTTATAGGAAATTTTTCAAAAATTTCCTATTTTTATAGGAAATTTTTCAAAAATTTCCTATTTTTATAGGAAATTTTTCAAAAATTTCCTAATTTTATAGGAAATTTTTCAAAAATTTCCTATTTTTATAGGAAATTTTTCAAAAATTTCCTATTTTTATAGGAAATTTTTCAAAAATTTCCTATTTTTATAGGAAATTTTTCAAAAATTTCCTATTTTTATAGGAAATTTTTCAAAAATTTCCTATTTTTATAGGAAATTTTTCAAAAATTTCCTATTTTTATAGGAAATTTTTCAAAAATTTCCTATTTTTATAGGAAATTTTTCAAAAATTTCCTATTTTTATAGGAAATTTTTCAAAAATTTCCTATTTTTATTGGAAATTTTTCAAACACTTCCTATTTTTATTCGAAATTTTTCAAAAATTTCCTATTTTTATTGGAAATTTTTCAAAAATTTCCTATTTTTATAGGAAATTTTTCAAAAATTTCCTATTTTTATTGGAAATTTTTCAAAATTTTCCTATTTTTATTTGAAATTTTTCAAACACTTCCTATTTTTATTCGAAAATTTCAAAAATTTTTATTGGAAATTTTTCAAAAATTTCCTATTTTTATTGGAAATTTTTCAAAAATTTCCTATTTTTATTGGAAATTTTTCAAAAATTTCCTATTTTTATTGGAAATTTTTCAAAAATTTCCTATTTTTATAGGAAATTTTTCAAAAATTTCCTATTTTTATTGGAAATTTTTCAAAATTTTCCTATTTTTATTGGAAATTTTTCAAAATTTTCCTATTTTTATTGGAAATTTTTCAAAATTTTCCTATTTTTATAGGAAATTTTTCAAAAATTTCCTATTTTTATAGGAAATTTTTCTAAAATTTTCTATTTTTATAGGAAATTTTTCAAAAATTTCCTATTTTTATTGGAAATTTTTCAAAAATTTCCTATTTTTATTGGAAATTTTTCAAAAATTTCCTATTTTTATTGGAAATTTTTCAAAATTTTCCTATTTTTATAGGAAATTTTTCAAAAATTTCCTATTTTTATAGGAAATTTTTCAAAAATTTTCTATTTTTATAGGAAATTTTTCAAAAATTTCCTATTTTTATTGGAAAATTTTCAAAAATTTCCTATTTTTATTGGAAATTTTTCAAAAATTTCCTATTTTTATTGGAAATTTTTAAAAAATTTCCTATTTTTATTGGAAAATTTTCAAAAATTTCCTATTTTTATTGGAAATTTTTCAAAAATTTCTTATTTTTATTGGAAATTTTTCAAAAATTTCCTATTTTTATAGGAAATTTTTCAAAAATTTCCTATTTTTATAGGAAGTTTTTCAAAAATTTTCTATTTTTATTTGAAATTTTTCAAAAATTCCCTTTTTTTATTGGAAATTTTTCAAAAATTTCCTATTTTTATGGGAAATTTTTCAAAAATTTCCTATTCTTATAGGAAATTTTTCAAAAATTTTCTATTTTTATAGGAAATTTTTCAAAAATTTCCTATTTTTATTGGAAATTTTTCAAAAATTTCCTATTTTTATTGGAAATTTTTCAAAAATTTCCTATTTTTATTGGAAATTTTTCAAAAATTTCCTATTTTTATTGGAAATTTTTAAAAAATTTCCTATTTTTATTGGAAAATTTTCCTATTTTTATTGGAAATTTTTCAAAAATTTCCTATTTTTATAGGAAATTTTTCAAAAATTTCCTATTTTTATTGGAAATTTTTCAAAAATTTCTTATTTTTATTGGAAATTTTTCAAAAATTTCCTATTTTTATTGGAAATTTTTCAAAAATTTCATATTTTTATTGGAAATTTTTCAAAAATTTCATATTTTTATTGGAAATTTTTCAAAAATTTCCTATTTTTATTGGACATTTTTCAAAAATTTCCTATTTTTATTGGAATTTTTTCAAAAATTTCCTATTTTTATTGGAAATTTTTAAAAAATTTCCTTTTTATCGGAAATTTTTCAAAAATTTCCTATTTTTATAGGAAATTTTTAAAAAATTTCCTATTTTTATAGGAATTTTTTTTAAAATTTCTTATTTTTATAGGAAAATTTCCAAAAATTCCTGTTTATATATTTTTCAAAAACTTCTTATTGTTATAGAAAATTTTTAAAAATGTTCTTATTGTTATAGGATAAGTTTCTCATACATCCCTCCTTATTACCCAATAGACCGACAGACATGAGAACTCATAGTCATATATCATCGGTAGCTGTACAAAAAAAAAAAAAGAAAACACAATTGACTTTTGAGCTAAGAAAAACATTCGTTTCATAATTAACACGAAATCAAAAAGAATGTAGGAAAGAACAAACCTTTAAATCTTTAACACATCCACATAATTATGGACAATACTTACAAGACCCATGATCTCCTTAGGAAAGAACCAAAAGGTGCTTAGTTAGCATCTTCTTCTACACTTGACACAGCCTTGAAATATTTTATTTAAAGAATTTCTGCTAAAGTGTGGAATATAAGTAAATGCTAAGTAAGCAACACCTTAATTTATATGTTGTAAAGTTAAGTTGCAACAACTGATGGTTGGTTGGTTGTTTGTTGGTTGCATGATCTTTACATTAGACAAACGACACTTGTCTTGAGTTTTTTGTGTGTGTGTTTTTTTTTTCGATGCCCAGAACGAAGGCATTACATCTTTTTTGCCTAGAGTTTTCTTTTTTAAATGCTAAAAAGGTAAAAAAAACGAAATCATTGATGCCTCTTGTAAGTGTCCATTATACCCAACCATCATCATCATTATTAACATCATCTTCACGGAAGGTTCTTGGTTGTTTTTAACTAGTAGAAGATGTTTTGTAAATTGTTCAGACACCTTTTGCTAGATAATTTCTACCTTTTGGTCTATCTTTCCTTAAGGCTGATTTCCTCAAACTAGTGGCAGCCAACCAACCAACAATTCAAACTATTCATTTTATTCTTTAATTTTTTTCACTTTTTTTTTTGTTGCTGCCAACCTTTTGAGGTTTCGAACAGGTTGTTTTTTTTTTGTTTAATAGGATTAACAAACAGATTGTGGCAAAAGGTTGTTAGTGTCATTAACTAACCGTCTGTTGTATTTAGATATTTATCGATTCTTGCCAAAGTCGGAGACAGTCAGAGCCAGACCGACCGAAAACTACAACTAACTACAGCCGGATACATCTATCAAAAATTGATGGGTTTAAGGAAACATAAAATTATGAATGAAATTTTCTGCTTTAAGATTTTTTTTTTGAAACACGAATATCAGGTTAAGGAAATTAGCCTAAATGTCCCGAAGGTAAGAATTTGTTTGGAAAAACAAGATTTCTTAAGTTTTTTTGTGGAATGCAACTGAAAAACTTGATTAAAGGAATTTGTAATATAATAAGAATTATCATGTAACAACTTGTATGTTTAAACATGAAATCCTTACTTTTTGTATTAAACTCTAAAAGCAAATTTGTTATAATTCCTTTTGTATAACAAAACAAGTAAGAAAGTGCTATAGTCGGTCAAGCCCGATCATACGATACCCTTCACCACTTAGGTCAAAGGTCTTCTTTTTCCTGTATAAAGACAAATATTTGCTAAATTTTGCCATCATACAAACATTTTCCAAAAACTTATATATTAAAACTGTTTCCGTCATTTGCACTTATATAAGAGCTAAGGTCAAGTGTGGACCGATTATCCCGAAATTTTGCAAAGTAAAAATATGCATGCAAAAAATAAACTTAAAATTCTCATTATCTTAAGATTTACGAGCGTTTTAGTGATTTTTGTCTCATTTAAAGCGTTTTGACTGAAGAGTTTGTATGGGAGCTATGGTCAAATGTGGACCGATTTCAACGAAATTTCGTAAAGTGATTTAGGTTTATACAAGCAGTATTTGTTTTAAATTTCATGAAAAAATATTGATATATGTGGCCAATATATCAATTCCGGGAAGTGGGACCTTTGGGAGGTACCATAAATAATGGACCGATTTTGACGAATTTCAATAGTCATGGCCAAAAAAATGATTTGTGTCAAATTTCATCAAATTATCTTTAATTACAAGATTTACATGGGGGCCCAGCCAGCCAGACGGACGGACTGACATCGCTAAATCGACTCAGAAAGTGATTCTAAGCCCATTGGTATACTAAAAGGTGGGTCTAAGACAAATATTTCTATGCGTTACATACATCAGCACAAACTTATAATACCCTTACCACCTATGGTGGTGAAGGGTATAAATATTTCAGTTTGTCCCCGGGAAGTGGGACCTATGGGAGGTACCATAAAAAATGGATAGATTTCGTCGAATTTGAATAGTCATGGTCCCACTATCAACAAAAATGATTTGTGCCAAATTTCATCAAATTATCTTTAGAATTGCGACCTGTACTTTGATTACATGGTTTACATGGGGGTCCAGTCAGACGGACGGACGGACTGACATCGCTAAATCGACTCAGAAAGTGATTCTAAGCCTATTCGTATACTAAAAAGGTAGGTCTAAGACAAATATTTCTATGCGTTACATACATCAGCATAAACTCATAATACCCTTTCCACCTATGGTAGTGAAGGGCATAAAAAGTGCCATATCTTTGATTACAACAACAACAAAAATTTTTAGAATATCCGCAAAAAAAACCCACAATTGCGCGAAAATACCCAAAATCTTAGACGACGCGAAAAAACGCCAGGGACAGGGAAAATTATAATTCAAAAGGTAAACATAAAAGCAAGCAATTACAAACGTAATTTGCAAAACATCACCGCAAACTGTCAAAATTTTTTGACATTTACAAATTATTTTTATACTCTGAACACGAATAGAGTTTGAAGACAACAACAACAACAACAGCAGTAATAAGAGCAATAGCACTGAACAATCACACACCGGGAGCAACAACGACAACGACACCAACAACCGAGCAGCAGCAGCAACGAAAAACTTACATGTTCAAGTGAACATGAATACGAAAACAAACAACTCTAAAGAATTTCAGATGTGTGTGGCAACCAGCCATAGCGCAATTTAAAAACGTGGCCAAATTGAAAATTTGGAGCACAGGCGGACTAGACAAAGAGTAGACAACAAATCAAGACATTACCAAAACATAAAATGTGATGATCTCGATCATTTCAGTATCTAGAAAAAGGACCCCTGTCTAACAGTTTTGCCAATAGTTATGTAGTTCTCTATTAAGGACCTAAAAGACTAGGGGCCTAGGTATAATTTTTGCAAAAAAAAGTGATAATTTTATCAGGCTCATATCTCGCAAACCATTCGGAATTTTTATTCACTCTTTGATCTTTAAGAAAGAACCTGAGTCGTGTAAATAGTCATATTTCCAAAAATTTCTTGTAAAGTCAATTCGCGAAAAATTTCCTATAAAAAGTCAATTTTTGAAAAATTTCCTATAAAAAAGTCAATTTTTGAAAAATTTCCTATAAAAAAGTCAATTTTCGAACAAATTTCAATAAAAAGTCAATTTTCGAAAAATTTGCGATAAAAAAGTCAATTTTCGAAAAATTTCTTATAAAAAGTCAATTTTCGAAAAATTTCTTATAAAAAGTCAATTTTCGAAAAATTTCCTAGAAAAAGTCAATTTTCGAAAAATTTCCTATAAAAAGTCAATTTTCGAAAAATTTCCTATAAAAAGTCAATTTTCGAAAAATTTCCTATAAAAAGTAAATTTTCGAAAAACTTCCTACAAAAAAGTCAATTTTCGAAAAATTTCCTATAAAAAAGTCAATTTTCGAAAAATTTCCTATAAAAAAGTCAATTTTCGAAAAATTTCCTATAAAAAAGTAAATTTTCGAAAAATTTCCTTTAAAAAGTCAGTTTTCGAAAAATTTCCTATAAAAAGTCAATTTTCGAAAAATTTCCTATAAAAAAGTAAATTTTCGAAAAATTTCCTTTAAAAAGTCAATTTTCGAAAAATTTCCTATAAAAAGTCAATTTTCGAAAAATTTCCTATAAAAAGTCAATTTTCGAAAAATTTCCTATAAATAGTCAATTTTCGAAGAATTTCCTATAAAAAGCAATTTTTGAAAATTTTTCTATAAAAAGTCAATTTTCGAAAAAATTTCCTGTAAAAAGTCAATTTTCGAAAAATTTCCGATAAAAAGTCAATTTTCGAAAAATTTCCTATAAAAAGCAATTTTCGAAAAATTTCCCATAAAAAGTAAATTTTCGAAAAATTTCCTATAAAAAGTAAATATTCGAAGAATTTCCTATAAAAAGTCAATTTTGGAAAAATTTCCTATAAAAAGTAAATTTTTAAAAAATTTCCTTACAAAAAAAAAAAAAAATTTTTTCTATATAGAAAAATATTTCTATCGAAAATTTTTCTACATAGAAAAATATTTCTATCGAAAATTTTTCTATATAGAAAAATATTTCTATCGAAAATTTTTCTATATAGAAAAATATTTCTATCGAAAATTTTTCTATATAGAAAAATATTTCTAATCGAAAATTTTTCGATAGAAATTTTTGGCAAAAAAAAAAATGATAATTTTCTCAGGCTCATATCTCGCAAACCATTCGGAATTTTGATTCACTCTTTAAGAAAGAACCTGAGTCGTGTAAATAGTCAAATTTTGAAAAATTTCCTATAAAAAGTCAATTTTGAAAAATTTTCTATAAAAAGTCAATTTTCGAGGAATTTCCTTTAAAAAGTCAATTTTCGAAAAATTTCCTATAAATAGTCAATTTTCGAAAATAGTCAATTTTCAAAAAATTTCCTACAAAAAGTCAATTTTCGAAAAATTTCCTATAAATAGTCAATTTTCGAAAAATTTCCTACAAAAAGTCAATTTTCGAAAAATTTCCTATAAATAGTCAATATTCAAAGAATTTCCTATAAAAAGTCAATTTTCGAAAAATTTCCGATAAAAAGTCAATTTTCAAAATATTTCTATCGCAAATTTTTCTATATAGAAAAATATTTCTATCGCAAATTTTTCTATATAGAAAAATATTTCTATCGCAAATTTTTCTATATAGAAAAATATTTCTATCGCAAATTTTTCTATATAGAAAAATATTTCTATCGAAAATTTTTCTATATAGAAAAATATTTCTATCGAAAATTTTTCTATATAGAAAAATATTTCTATCGAAAATTTTTCTATGTAGAAAAATATTTCTATCGAAAATTTTTCTATATAGAAAAATATTTCTATCGAAAATTTTTCTATATAGAAAAATATTTCTATCGAAAATTTTTCTATATAGAAAAATATTTCTATCGAAAATTTTTCTATATCGAAAAATATTTCTATCGAAAATTTTTCTATATAGAAAAATATTTCTATCGAAAATTTTTCTATATAGAAAAATATTTCTATCGAAAATTTTTCTATATAGAAAAATATTTCTATCGAAAATTTTTCTATATAGAAAAATATTTCTATCGAAAATTTTTCTATATAGAAAAATATTTCTATCGAAAATTTTTCTATATAGAAAAATATTTCTATCGAAAATTTTTCTATATAGAAAAATATTTCTATCGAAAATTTTTCTATATAGAAAAATATTTCTATCGAAAATTTTTCTATATAGAAAAATATTTCTATCGAAAATTTTTCTATATAGAAAAATATTTCTATCGAAAATTTTTCTATATAGAAAAATATTTCTATCGAAAATTTTTCTATATAGAAAAATATTTCTATCGAAAATTTTGCTATATAGAAAAATATTTCTATCGAAAATTTTTCTATATAGAAAAATATTTCTATCGAAAATTTTTCTATATAGAAAAATATTTCTATCGAAAATTTTTCTATATAGAAAAATATTTCTATCGAAAATTTTTCTATATAGAAAAATATTTCTATCGAAAATTTTTCTATATAGAAAAATATTTCTATCGAAAACTTTTCTATATAGAAAAATATTTCTATCGAAAATTTTTCTATATAGAAAAATATTTCTATCGAAAATTTTTCTTTATAGAAAAATATTTCTATCGAAAATTTTTCTATATAGAAAAATATTTCTCTCGAAAATTTTTCTATATAGAAAAATATTTCTATCGAAAATTTTTCTATATAGAAAAATATTTCTATCGAAAATTTTTCTATATAGAAAAATATTTCTATCGAAAATTTTTCTATATAGAAAAATATTTCTATCGAAAATTTTTCTATGTAGAAAAATATTTCTATCGAAAATTTTTCTATATAGAAAAATATTTCTATCGAAAATTTTTCTATATAGAAAAATATTTCTATCGAAAATTTTTCTATATAGAAAAATATTTCTATCGAAAATTTTTCTATATAGAAAAATATTTCTATCGAAAATTTTTCTATATAGAAAAATATTTCTATCGAAAATTTTTCTATGTAGAAAAATATTTCTATCGAAAATTTTTCTATATAGAAAAATATTTCTATCGAAAATTTTTCTATATAGAAAAATATTTCTATCGAAAATTTTTCTATATAGAAAAATATTTCTATCGAAAATTTTTCTATATAGAAAAATATTTCTATCGAAAATTTTTCTATATAGAAAAATATTTCTATCGAAAATTTTTCTATATAGAAAAATATTTCTATCGAAAATTTTTCTATATAGAAAAATATTTCTATCGAAAATTTTTCTATATAGAAAAATATTTCTATCGAAAATTTTTCTATATAGAAAAATATTTCTATCGAAAATTTTTCTATATAGAAAAATATTTCTATCGAAAATTTTTCTATATAGAAAAATATTTCTATCGAAAATTTTTCTATATAGAAAAATATTTCTATCGAAAATTTTTCTATATAGAAAAATATATCTATCGAAAATTTTTCTATATAGAAAAATATTTCTATCGAAAATTTTTCTATATAGAAAAATATTTCTATCGAAAATTTTTCTATATAGAAAAATATTTCTATCGAAAATTTTTCTATATAGAAAAATGTTTCTATCGAAAATTTTTCTTTGTAGAAAAATATTTCTATCGAAAATTTTTCTTTCATGTTCTTATGAGTTCACCCTCGTATCTGCAGAAAATAATAAAAGTATATATGGAGTGAGATCAAAAAATAAATAAAAATTATAATTTCTATAAAAAGATGGCAACGAAAAGAAAAAAGAAAACTTAAATTTTACACATATGGTTGAGATTTCGTACGAGTGTGTTGCAAGTACGTCTATCTATCCGTCCGTCCGTCCGTATGTGTACTTGCAACGACAACAAAAACCACATCATCACTCTAATACTCATCGCCTGCGCTATTTTTATGTTTCGATTTTTCTGCTGTTGTTGTTGGTATTTTCTGTTGCTGCCTGAATTGGTGTGCAATTTTTAGTTACTTTGATATTTTTGCTGAAATAGAGTCTGTGTTAATTTGCGTCAACAGGCCTATATGCACTTTGATTTTCTTGTTTATATTAATTTTGCTTTATTTTTTTTTCTAAGATTTTTTTCCCATTTTTCTTAGCATTTGCTTGTTTTCTAGTTTAACTTAAAATTTTAAATATTTTTTTCATACATGCCTGAGTGCATGCCAGTTTTTTTCTGCTTAAAGAACGGAATTTTGTTGATCTCGTGCAATAAATAATTTGATATAATTTTCTTTAAATTAAGTTGGCTGGAGAGGGGCGATATTTCATAGAGGGGATTTTTAAAGAATTTGTGGTAAATAGGAATTGATTGTTTGAGAATTTATTAACGAAAGAAGATATGGGTATCATCAATTTTCGATAAATTTTCTATAAATAAGTCAATTTTCGAAAATTTCCTATAAATAGTCCATTTTCGAAAAATTTCCTATAAATAGTCAATTTTCGAAAAATTTCCTATAAATAGTCAATTTTCGAAAAATTTCCTATAGTCAATTTTCGAAAAATTTCCTAAAAATAGTCAATTTTTGAAAAATTTCCTATAGTCAATTTTTAGAAAAATTTCCTATAGTCAATTTTTGAAAAATTTCCTATAAATATTTAGTTTTCGAAAAATTTCGTTTAAATAGTCAATTTTCGAAAATTTTCCTATAAATAGTCAATTTTCGAAAATTTTCCTATAAATAGTCAATTTTGAAAAATTTCCTATAAATAGTCAATTTTCGAAAAATATATAGTCAATTTTAGAAAAATTTCCTATAGTCAATTTTTGAAAAATTTCCTATAAATATTTAGTTTTCGAAAAATTTCGTTTAAATAGTCAATTTTCGAAAATTTTCCTATAAATAGTCAATTTTCGAAAATGTTCCTATAAATAGTCAATTTTTGAAAAATTTCCTATAAATAGTCAATTTTCGAAAAATTTCCTATAAATAGTCAATTTTAAAAAAATTTCCTAAAAATAGTCAATTTTTGGAAAATTTCCTATAAATATTTAATTTTCGAAAAATTTCCTATAAATAGTCAATTTTCGAAAAATTTCCTATAAGTAGTCAATTTTCGAAAAATTTCCTATAAATAGTCAATTTTCGAAAAATTTCCTATAAATAGTCAATTTTCGAAAAATTTCCTATAAATAGTCAATTTTCGAAAAATTTCCTATAAATAGTCAATTTTCGAAAATTTTCCTATAAATAGTCAATTTTCGAAAAATTTCCTATAAATAGTCAATTTTCGAAAAATTTCCTATAAATAGTCAATTTTCGAAAAATTTCCTATAAATAGTCAATTTTCGAAAATTTTCCTATAAATAGTCAATTTTCGAAAAATTTCCTATAAATAGTCAATTTTCGAAAAATTTCGTATAAATAGTCAATTTTCGAAAAATTTCCTATAAATAGTCAATTTTCGAAAAATTTCATATAAATAGTCAATTTTCGAAAAATTTCCTTTAAATAGTCAATTTTTTAAAAATTTCCTATAAATAGTCAATTTTCGAAAATTTCCTATAAATAGTCAATTTTTAAAAAATTTCCTATAAATAGTCAATTTTCGAAAAGTTTCCTATAATAAGTCAATTTTAGAAAAATTTCCTGTAAATAGTCAATTTTCGAAAAATTTCCTATTAATAGTCAATTTTCGAAAAATTTCCTATAAATAGTCAATTTTCGAAAAATTTCCTATAAATAGTCAATTTTCGAAAAATTTTCCTATAAATAGTCAATTTTCGAAAAATTTCCTATAAATAGTCAATTTTCGAAAAATTTCGAAAAATTTCCTATAAATAGTCAATTTTCGAAAAATTTTATATAAATAGTCAATTTTCGAAAAATTTCCTTTAAAAAGTTAATTTTCGAAAAAGTTCCTATAAACGACAAAACTCCTTTAAGGCTCTGCTTTTTTGAGTCATTTGATTTCTTTACAATTTAACTTGCGGTTAGAAATCAATTTCTTATGACATCACTTGGGAAAAGTGAATAATTAAATATTTTATGACTAGAAATACAACTAAAGACAAACAGTTGCAGACACACAGACAGACCGACCGACAACAGTTGCTCTCAGGTATTTAATTGTTATAAAATTTGGAATTTGAAAAGGGTGATAATTGTTTTTTGCGGTTTTCTTCCCGTTTCGAATATGAAAGAGTGTTTGTTGCACTTTACACTTATTTCCTAAATATTGTTGATGTTTGATTAGAAACCACAAGTTTAATTTGATTGTCGGTTGTTTGGCATTTGGTTCGAGGTGCTGTCGTTTAAGTTATTTACGAAATGAAAGACTTAAATATGATGAGTTGAAATTAGAGAAGATGTTCAATTTGGGAATTGGAAATGGAAGGGAATTCAATTAAAATTTGAAATTTTTAATGGCAGTTGCGGTGTAAGAGTTTTAGATGACATTTGTTTGACTGTCTAATAATGACAGTTGAAATTTTTAAGCTAAAATAATTATTTCCCTATTTTGCCTTCCCAAAATTTTTCCCAGTGTATGTGCCATAATTTCTATTTATTTTGCCTAAACTCTTAAATAACCCAATAATAAGTACCTCAAACTACAATTTAAATAGTTTGTGCTAAAGACCAGCCAGGAACAAAAATAGTAAAAACCAAAAAAAAGGGATAAGCCGGAAAACAACACGGAACCCAAATTAATACAATAATTGAAGCCAATTTAGTGTAATTTTGTATTTTGTTTTATAAAGTTTTTTTTTTTGTTTTATTTTGTCGTTATTGGGTTTTTGCTGCTAGTAGTTCATAAAAGAATTGAAAGCATGACGGTCTTTTTTAAATAAGCTAAATGAGTGCCATGGCGCCACTTATTTAGCTATTTTTAAACTACTGAAACATTAAGTACCCTATTTTCAAAGACCTTACTTTTCCATAGAAAATTTTTCGATATACAAATTTCTTAAAAAAAATTTTCTATATAAAAATTTCTACAAAAAATTTTTTTATAAAAATTTCTATAGAAAATTTTTCTATATAAAAATTTCTGTAGGAAATTTTTCTATAAAAAATTTCTATAGGAAATTTTTCTATAAAAAATTTCTATAGAAATTTTTCTATATAAAAATTTCTATAGAAAATTTTGCTATAAAAAAAATTCTATAGAAATTTTTTCATAAAAAATTTCATAAAAAATTTTTCTATATAAAAATTTCTATAGAAAATTTTTCTATATAAAAATTTCTATTGCAAATGTTTCTATATAAAAATTTCTATAGAAAATTTTTATATAAAATTTTCCATAGAAAATTTTCTATATAAAAATTTTTATAGAAAATTTTTCTACAGAAATTTTTTCTATATAAAATTTCTATAGAAAATTTTTTTATAAAAAATTTCTATAGAATTTTTTTTTTATAAAAATTTCTGTTGAAAAGTTTTTTATATAAATATTGTTATAGATAAATTTTCTATATAAAAATTTCTATTGAAAATTCTTGTATAAAAAAATTTCTATAGAAAATTCTTATCTAAAACAATTTTATAGAAATTTCTATAAAATAATTTCTATATATGATTTCTATAAAAAATTGTTCTATATAAAAGCTTCTATGGAAAATCTTTCTATATAAAAATTTCTATAGAAAATTTTTCTATTTAAAAATTTTTATAGAAAATTTTTCTTTATGAAACTTTCTATAGAAAATTTACTTTTTACAGGAAATTTTTTGAAAATTTACTATTTAAATGAAATTTTGAAAAATTGACTATTTATGGGATTTTTTTCAAAAATTTAATTCTTATAGGAAATTTCTTAAAAATTTACTATTTATAAAAAGTTTTTCAAAAATTGACTAATTATAGCAAATTTTTCGAAAATTTACTATTTATATGAAATTTTTCAAAAATTGACTACAGAAAATTATTTGAAAATTGACTATAGGAAATTTTTAGAAAATTAACTATTTATAGAAATTTTTCGAAAATTGACTATTTATAGGAAATTTTTCGAAAATTGACTATTTATAGGAAATTTTTCGAAAATTGACTATTTATAGGAAATTTTTCGAAAATTGACTATTTATAGGAAATTTTTCGAAAATTGACTATTTATAGGAAATTTTTCGAAAATTGACTATTTATAGGAAATTTTTCAAACACTTTACTTTTTATAGGAAATTTTTCTATAGAAATGTCTTCCTTGCGTCAAACTTTTCTATAGAAATATCTTCCTATCGTCAACTTTTCTATAGAAATGTCTTCCTATCGCAACTTTTCTATAGAAATGTCTTCCTATCGTCAACTTTTCTATAAAAATGTCTTCCTATCGTCAACTTTTCTATAGAAATGTCTTACTATCGTCAACTTTTCTATAGAAATGTCTTCCTATCGTCAACTTTTCTATAGAAATGTCTTCCTATCGTCAACTTTTCTATAGAAATGTCTTCCTATCGTCAACTTTTCTATGGAAATGTCTTCCTATCGTCAACTTTTCTATAGAAATGTCTTCCTATCGTCAACTTTTCTATAGAAATGTCTTCCTTGCGTTAACATTTTTATAGAAATGTCTTCCTATCGTCAACTTTTTTATAGAAATGTCTTCCTATCGTCAACTTTTCTATAGAAATGTCTTCCTATCGTCAACTTTTCTATAGAAATGTCTTCCTTGCGTCAGCTTTTCTATAGAAATGTCTTCATATCGTCAACTTTTCTATGGAAATGTCTTCCTATCGCCAACTTTTCTATAGAAATGTCTTCATATCGTCAACTTTTCTGTAGAAATGTTTTCCTTGCGTCAACTTTTCTATAGAAATGTCTTCCTATCGTCAACTTTTCTATAGAAATGTCTTCCTATCGTCAACTTTTCTATAGAAATGTCTTCCTATCGTCAACTTTTCTATAGAAATGTCTTCCTATCGTCAACTTTTCTATAGAAATGTCTTCCTATCGTCAACTTTTCTATAGAAATGTCTTCCTATCGTCAACTTTTCTATAGAAATGTCTTCCTATCGTCAACTTTTCTATAGAAATGTCTTCCTATCGTCAACTTTTCTATAGAAATGTCTTCCTATCGTCAACTTTTCTATAGAAATTACTTCCTATCGTCAACTTTTCTATAGAAATGTCTTCCTATCGTCAACTTTTCTATAGAAATGTCTTCCTATCGTCAACTTTTCTATAGAAATGTCTTCCTATCGTCCACTTTTCTATAGAAATGTCTTCCTATCGTCAACTTTTCTATAGAAATGTCTTCCTATCGTCAACTTTTCTATAGAAATGTCTTCCTATCGTCAACTTTTCTATAGAAATGTCTTCCTTGCGTCAACTTTTCTATAGAAGTGTCTTCCTATCGTCAACTTTTCTATAGAAATGTCTTCCTATCGTCAACTTTTCTATAGAAATGTCTTCCTATCGTCAACTTTTCTATAGAAATGTCTTCATATCGTCAACTTTTCTATGGAAATGTCTTCCTATCGTCAACTTTTCTATAGAAATGTCTTCCTATCGTCAACTTTTCTATAGAAATGTCTTCCTATCGTCAACTTTTCTATAGAAATGTCTTCCTATCGTCAACTTTTCTATAGAAATGTCTTCCTATCGTCAACTTTTCTATAGAAATGTCTTCCTATCGTCAACTTTTCTATAGAAATGTCTTCCTATCGTCAACTTTTCTATAGAAATTTCTTCCGTTCGTCAACTTTTCTATAGAAATGTCTTCCTTGCGTCAACATTTTTATAGAAATGTCTTCCTATCGTCAACTTTACTATAGAAATGTCTTCCTATCGTCAACTTTTCTATAGAAATGTCTTCCTATCGTCAACTTTTCTATAGAAATGTCTTCCTTGCGTCAACTTTTCTATAGAAATGTCTTCCTTGCGTCAACTTTTCTATAGAAGTGTCTTCCTATCGTCAACTTTTCTATAGAAATGTCTTCCTATCGTCAACTTTTCTATAGAAATGTCTTCCTATCGTCAACTTTTCTATAGAAATGTCTTCATATCGTCAACTTTTCTATGGAAATGTCTTCCTATCGTCAACTTTTCTATAGAAATGTCTTCCTATCGTCAACTTTTCTATAGAAATGTCTTCCTATCGTCAACTTTTCTATAGAAATGTCTTCCTATCGTTTCAATTTCATTTGTCATGTCTGGTAATAAGTTGACAATAAATATTTCTAAACCTTAACCCAAACAGCAGACAAAATAAATAAATAAAAATAATAAATTACTAATAAGTTTTTGTTGTTGGTCCTAATACATTTGAATTAGGTTTGAAAAACATTTGAATGTTCAAATAAATCCCAAGTTATTGTTTTTGTCTTTACTAGTTTATAGCCACATAAATGCATAATAAATTAGCCATAGTTAAGTAGTCAAGACTTCAGACCCTTTGCCCTCACTTTCTAGGATCTAAAGGCAACTTGATTTTTGTAGCTATTTATTATTTACTAAAGAGTTTTTTTTTTTCTTTATTTTGAGGTTTCAAAGTTTCATTGTTGCCATTTTGTGGCAACATTGTTGCGGATTGTTATGTTCTCGAGTTGCCTTTAATCTTTCAGTCATTGTCATGCGCGTTAAAAATTAATTTTTCAAAATTGTTTTGCATTTATTTTGGCATTAAAAAGACAAA
The DNA here is from genome assembly GCA_933228675.1 of Stomorhina lunata. Taxonomy (NCBI): domain Eukaryota; kingdom Metazoa; phylum Arthropoda; class Insecta; order Diptera; family Rhiniidae; genus Stomorhina; species Stomorhina lunata. Next base: position 47,637,739 of record OW121742.1, on the reverse strand, counting down.
CGTGGGTGGGTTGAATGAATTCTGTGAATTGAATGAATTGGATGAATAAATGGCTGTTAAGTTTTACTTGTTTAACTTAAAGTTGGCAAAAATTAAATGAAAAGACACAAAAAAGTAGTTATGAATAAAACCAAGTATTGTTTTCGTTAATATGTTGAAATTATAATGTATAACTTAATGTTTGTCTATTAAAGGTTTTTTTATTTTATTTTATTTTTTTTATTTTATTATTATGGTTTTTATTGTTATAACTTTTATGCATTACGACGATTAAGTATTTGGCATTGACTTGAGTGGGTGGCAGCAGCAGGTTTTTGTTTTTTTTAATAATTGATTGGCTGCACAAATGTTTCGTTTTTCTTTAAATGCTTTGAAATATTTTTGAATAATATTTAGTTTTGTTGGTTTAAAGTAAAACAACATGATAATTAATTGTGGTACAATAAAAAGTAATTATTAGACATTAAAGTAAATAGTAAAATAAATCAGTCAATGTCTTGATTTTGTTTTTTTTTGGAAGGAACTATAAGGGGTATTCACTTGGCGGAAACTATTGCCGTAGAAAAAATAAAGTGGAGAGACGTATATTTAGGAAATTTGAGTTTAGGATGAAATCGGTTGTCATTAACCCTTTTATTACCACGATCAAAGTAGAATTTTTAAACATCAAATTTTTTCGGATTTGTAGTACTTAACAAATTACATGGTTTTATTGTTATATTTTACTGAAAATTTAATCGTTCACAGGCGCCTTTTAACACATTTTTATACAAATTAACCCTTGTGTACCCATGGGCTCTAAATAGTTCCCATGTTTAGCCCATGGGCACGCAAGGGTTAATTCGTGTCAAATGTAATTAAAGGCATCTAAATACAACAATAAAACATGTAATTTACCTTTTTGAAAACATTTAATATATACTTTCGACCCTGGTAATAAAAGGGTTAACGACATCCGATTTCAACCAAATTTCTAATATATATTTATACCCATTGAAGCAATAATATTTTCAGTTCTGAATATAAAAACTGCTAATATATACAAATTTACTTTGGCGAAAAATTGGGTTTTTTGTCAATATAGATCTAATTTTTTCGTTGTGGTCATCTGCAGGGTGTTCTTACTAACACTCCGTAACTTTTTATACCCTTCACCACCATAGGTGGAAAGGGTATTATAAGTTTGTGCTGATGTTTGTAACTCATAGAAATATTTGTCTTAGACCCACCTTTTAGCATACCAATAGACTTAGAATCACTTTCTGAGTCGATTTAGCGATGTCCGTCCGTCCGTCTGGCTGGCTGGACCCCCATGTAAACCTTGTAATCAAACTACAGGTCGCAATTCTAAAGATAATTTAATGAAATTTGGCACAGATAATTTTTTTGATAATGGGACCATGGCTATAGAAATTGGTCAAAATCGGTCCATTATTTATGGTACCTCCCATAGGTCCCACTTCCCGGAATTGCTATATTGGCCACAGATATCAATATTTTTTCATGAAATTCAAAACAAATACTGCTTATGTAAACCTAAATCACTGTACCAAATTTCGTTGAAATCGGTCCACATTTGACCATAGCTCCCATACAAACTCTTCTTCAAAAACGCACTAAATGAGACAAAAAATCACTTAAACGCTCGTAAATCTAAAGATAATAAAAATTTTGAGTTTATTTTTTGCATACATAATTTTTGTAATAACTGTAATCAACTTGCCAAATTTCGAGATAATCGGTCCACATTTGACCCTAGCTCTCGTATAAGTCCAAATGACGGAAACAGGTTGAATATATAAGTTTTGAGAAAATTTTTGTATGATGGCAAAATTTAGCAAATATTTGTCTTTATACAGGAAAAATAACACCTTTGACCTTAGTGGTGAAGGGTATCGTATGGTCGGCTTGACCGACTATAGCGTTTCTTACTTATTTTGAATTAGATTTTTTAATAACAAATGAAATAATTTTTGAATTTAATCGTAATCGCTGTCGCTGTCCGTATTTGATAAAAACTCATATCGAGTAGATTTCGTAATTCCTATTGAAGTTAAAAGTATATCGTCTTGAGTACCTTCTAATGAAAAATTTATGGCATTTGCTATTTGACATAAGCACGCTGATTAGCGGTTCTTATTAACACTTGTCCTGTATTTAAAAAAGTATAACGCATGTGACATTTGTGGGTCAATTGTGCCCAATTTAAAATATTCAAATATTTTAAACTAAATGTACAAATTGCTTAAGTTTTTTTAAAAACGCTTTGTCAAAATGTCTACAAAAATAAGAATTTAAATTGTAGTAGTAATTCCTAACAATAATCGTACAAAATTTAAAAATATATATATATATATATAACATTCCAATTGGAACAAGGGGTACTTCTCTCGGACAATGAGCTGCATCCGATTCTATTTTTAGACTCATTGAAAGTGACCTACGTTTTAACGCCGGCTCCGAACGGCAAATGCATAAGTTAGAGAAGTTTTTCAAAGCGTAATACTTAATAACCAGTGGCTAGCTCAGTTATGAGGTGAAACGCCGCTTTTTTGAAAAGTTATTTTTTTCAAGTGAGTCTGGCCAGGGATCGAACTTGGGCCTCTGGTATGCTAGGCGGATGACCAACCTACTATACTACGGCGGTTCGTGGTATTAGTGCATTTAAAAAAATAATGAGCATATTAAACTGTTTGGGCAATTTTGACCCATTAATACAGGATAAGGGTTAAGAATTTTTGTTGTGTTTAAAATAAGTTCGAAAATGTTTACATTTCTGTTACTCTACGTAACAACGAGTATTTGTTATTCAGATGAGTATTTACCCGAAATTAGATAAATACCCGGGTATAAAAGTGGGTACAAATGGGTAAATACCCAGCGTTGGGTAAATACCCAGGTCTAAACCCATCTCTTGTTTTGATCTACTTACTATTTGGCTAAAGTATTAGAAAAACATTTTGAATACGCCATTTTTAATAGAATATAGAAAAAAAACTTTGTACTGCAATCATTAGATGTGAAAGAAACAATAAACACGTATTTGGTACTTTTTTGATTTTGGGGCCAAATGGGTAAAAAAGGGATAAAATGATAAATTAACATCTCAAAAAGTAATATGAATAGGAACATTATGTTAACTGCGTTTTAATAAAATGTACCGAATTCAATTGGTTCAAAAAAAATACCAAATATGCATATGGAACTTTTTGAAATTAAAAAGGGGAAAAAATTAGTATTGTTATACCTTTTAAACAAATGAATGTTTGTCTGTATGTATGTTCTTAATAGAATAGTAGACTGTGAATTTGATCATGTTATGCTCTGTAGCGAAGATGTTGCGGATAAGCCGGGGAAGGTTTTTAAGTTGATAAGACTAATTTCCGACAGATGGCGCCACTGAAAATTACTAAAAATTAATTAAATAGTAAACTGTACATTTGATCATGCTATGATCTTTACCAAAGTTGTAGCGCATGAGCCGCCGAAGGCTTTTTAGTTGGTGTGAATAATTTCCGACAGGTGGCGCTACTGAAACTTACTCAAAGTCAATTTAATCGTAAGCTGTACATTTAATCATACTATAATCTTCAGCAAAGTTGTTGCGCATGAGCTGACGAAGGTTTTTTAGTTAGTATGAAGAAATTCCGACAGGTGGCGCCACTGAAATTTACTCAAAGTCAATTTAATCGTAAGCTGTACATTTAATCATGCTACAATCTTCAGCAAAGTTGTTACGGATAATCCAAAGAAGGTTTATAAATTGGAATGAGCAAAGTCCGACAGGTGGCGCCACGGAAAATTACTCAAAGTGAATTAAATCGTAAAGTGTGCATTTGATCATGTTATAATCATAAGCAAAGTTGTTACTCATAAGCAGACAAAGGTTTCTTAGTTGGTATGAACAACTTCAGGTGGCGCCACTGAAAATGACTCAGAATGAATTAAATCGAAACAATATATCGACTATGAGCCAATTTTTCTTAAACAATTTGTTATTCTTTTAATAAAAATCAAATGGAAAAAATCTATTAAGGCAGTTATTGGCTTTAATGTATTGTAGAAGAAATATTGACTTATATTAAAGTATTTTGAATATTAAACACTTTTTTGCCTTTCCTTAAAAATATTTTATTTAATTCTTAGTCGTTTTTTAATATAGGCTCACGATATTCTGTATTTGGTGGGATGTGAACGATTTTTTGTACTTTAAGCTGTTAAAATCGGATCAGACGACTTAAAGAGAGCAATCAAGGAAAAACGACCAAAATATTCGACCAGATACAAGTCGTATTTTCCATCTTGACAAGGGTCGGCCTCATGTTGTGAGACCAGTCAAAAAATATTTGGAATACAGTGGATGAGAAGTTTCTGGTCACAACTTTAAAACTCGATTCGATTAGGTTTTAAACTAGAAATTGATGAAAACTATCAAAGATAGAACAAAATATTATAATAGGACTAAAGATGACGACACAGTGAAAAAATTACTAAAATGTAGGCATGCCAAAAAAATACAATTTATTGTTTTTTAATGTGAAAACCAGTGATTATAGCTTAAAGACAACTACTCAAACAAAATCTTATTTATTTCACATAATTTTTGTGTTGCGTTTGCGTAAATATTTATATTTTTTATACATGTATAAGGGTCATTTTAGGGTCAAAATAACTCATTAAAAATTTTAAGATAGAGTATGTTAGGGTATGGCTTTGTTGGAAGAAGGTAACAAAATTGTGTTATTTAATGATAAGTATCGAAGTTCCAGGAAAGGAACCGTAAATATGGCATTTTTTATATCATCCATCTAAAATTATTTGGGGTATATTGAGACTGGTCGTTTGTAGATCCCATAATATTGAATCAAAACTCAAAAATAATGTATATCTCCGAATCCTTATAAAATTCGAAGATCATTGAAAGATCATTGAAAATACGAAACGGCCTTATTATACCCTTCACCACCTTAGGTGTCCGTCCGTCTGGATGACTGGCTGGACCCCCATGTAAACCTTGTAATCAAACTACAGGTCGCAATTCTTCAAATAATTTGATGAAATTTGACACAGATAATTATTTTGGTAGTGGGACCATGGCTATTAAAATTCGTCAGAATTTGTCCAATAATGATGGTACCTCCCATAGGTCCCACTTCCCGGAATTGCGATATTTGCCACAAATATCAATATTTATACCCTTCACCACCATAGGGTATTATAAGTTTGTGCTGATGTATGTAACGCATAGAAATATTTGTCTTAGACCCACCTTTTAGTATACCAATAGGCTTAGAATCACTTTCTGAGTCGATTTAGCGAAGTCCGTCCATCCGTCCGTCTGGCTGGCTGAACAGCTGGACCCCCATGTAAACCTTGTAATCAAACTACAGGTCGCAGTCTAAAGATAATTTGATGAAATTTGGCAAAGATCATTTTTTTTGATAATGGGACCATGGCTATTGAAATTCGTCAAAATCGGTCCATTATTTATGGTACCTCCCATAGACCCACTTTCCGGAATTGATATATTGGCCACAAAAATCAATATTTTTTCATGAAATTTTAAACAAATACTGCTTATGTAAACTTAAATCACTGTACCAAATTTCGTTGAAATCGGTCCACATTTGACCATAGCTTCCATACAAACTCTTCTTTCAAAATGCACTAAATGAGACAAAAATCTTTAAAATGCTCGTAAATCTAAAGAAAATGAGAATTTTGAGTTTATTTTTGGCATACATATCTTTTATAAAAACTGTAATTAATTTTCTAACTTTTGAAGATAATCGTTCCACATTTGACCCTAGCTCTCATATAAGTCCAAATGACGGAAAGCTTAAATATATAAGTTTTGAGAAAATCTTTGTATGATGGCAAAAATTTAGCAAATATTTGTCTTTATACATAAAAAATAACACTTTTGACCTTAGTGGTGAAGGGTATCGTATGGTCGGGCTTGACCGACTATAGCACTTTCTTACTTGTTTAAATGCATATCCATTGCATCAATAATTTCTTATTTTGAAATTTGGGAATAATGAATGTAATTCCATAACCTTTAATACTTTAGTCAAATTTCTTCCTAATTTAACTTCACCAGCCAAATTTGATAACATTTAGATAATTATTATTTCCAACCAAAACTTTATTTCATGGAAAAATCCATCCAAAATCTCTGCATGCTAGACTCTACCAAAATGGTTTTCCATACTCCAAAAAAAAAAAAATTGATAATAAAATCATAACCACAAGTTCAGACAAAAACAGCAGAAGTAAATGTTTGCCAGATTTTTCTACGCAAACCAACTGGCAAAGAGACATTTACTTAATCCAAATTCAGGCTCACATCTAAAATTCTTAAAACTATTCTTGGCTTCTTCTAAATGCCAGCAACAAAGAACTCCAACCAAATAACCAAAATCTAAGGCACGACAGACAACGAAAAAGACACGTATGTAGGCAACTAAATGTGGAATGGAACTAAACTTTAAAACCAAAAACAAACTTTGAGTGACTTGATCTGCCAAGTACAAATATTGTACGACGACATTACGAGTATGTAACTAAGTAACAGCTACAATGACTTGGCTGTGGACTGAGTTTTGGGAACAAATATGGATGGATGGTTGGTTAGATGGCGGCATAAGTTGGAATGATGGCATGACTTGCCAATATTATAAACAAAACCAATATTGCCACAAAATTATTTGAATGTATGAATGTTGGTATGTTTGTTTGTTTGTAGCATGTAGTACTTAAATTTGCTGCAAACGTCGTCCTTTACTGTTGCTTCTCCTTTGTTTTGCTGTGTGTGTGTGTGTCTCTTGTGTTTTGTGCAACACTATAATTGTTGCAACCATTTTTGTTGTTTGCATGTTTTTGGTTTTGCCCACAGTAGACGGTAGACGAAAAAACCCTATATTAACTTTTGCGGTTGCCAAAAACAGAATGACTTAGTTTTGCAAGAGTTTTGGGTTCACTATTTTTTAACTTTTTTTTTGCAATGAAATTAAATATTTTCATGTTAGAATGACATGTCTTAATATTACATCAACATCATTATCTTTATCATCATTTTTCGCACTATGGCTCTGGCTAAACAAATTAATTTTTAAATAAATCATTATTTTATCCCATATCTTAAGTAAAAGCTTGTCATAACTTGAAGCTTCTTATGAAAGCCTTCAGGTATTTCGAGCTTTTCACAACTACTCAGCCTGATTTCGCGAGTAATGTCAACTTTTTATACCCTACACCACCATAGGTGGAAAGGATATTATATGTTTGTTCTGATGTATGTAACGCATAGAAATGGTATACCAATAGGCTTAGAATCACTTTCTCAGTCGATTTAACGATGTCAGTCCGTCCGTCCGTCTGGCTGGCTGGACCCCCATCTAAACCATGTAATCAAAGTACAGGTCGCAATTCTAATCACAATTTGATAAAATTTGGCACAGATCATTTTTTTGATAGTGGGACCATGGCTATTAAAATTCGTCCAAATTGGTTCATTATTTATGGTACCTCCCATAGGTCCCACTTCAAGGAATTGATATATTGGCTACAAATATCAATATTTTTGAATGAAATTTAAAAAAACAATAATGCTTTTGTAAGCAAAAATCACTGTACCAAATTTCGTTGAAATCGGTCCACATTCGACTGTAGCTTCCATACAAACTCTTCTGTCAAAACGCACTAAATGAGACAAAAATCACTAAAACGCTCGTTAATCTGAAGATAATGAGAATTTTAGATTTATTTTTTGCATACGTAATTTTTGTAATAACTGTAATCAATTTGCCAAATTTCGAGATAATCGGTCCACATTTGACCCTAGCTCTCATATAAGTCCAAATGA